>JASGXE010013010.1:0-23714 GCA_030068105.1 Sinentomon sp. SZTP_YWyxl
TTAATTCTATTGCTTATTATTTTCTGGAGTATAGGAATGGAGGAATGTCCTTTAGTCAGACACTGAAGCACGATATTAAGATGAATAATGCTGACGGGAATTGCTGTCAATGCTATCAACTGTCAAGCTATGACACTTGGAAAGTTAATTTGGCATGTAAGTAAATAAGATGGAGAGATGCATTAGCAAGTGAGAAGATATGGAGATAGCTTCAGATACTGGTGGCAAGTAATAAAAAATATAACAGTGTAGTGGTTAAATATAATAAACAAATAAATAAATAAAAAAAAATGACGTTCCTCCTGCTGTGATGCAGACTCAACAGGTTTAAATTTCTTTAGTTGATTGATTCTAATGTAATTTTCTTTTCTCTCTTCTTATTTCGGGGGAGTTTAGGAAGTTAGGTAAGAAAGCATTCCTACAGAGGTTTGACTAAATCATGCAGGAAGCATACAATAGTCCTTATAAATGATGACGGGTGAGTTTGTGACTAGAAGGAGAAGTAAATCAGATAAACAAGCATGGTTCAGGAAGGCAGCACAACAGAAGCATCCACAGAATGATATGGTTAGTTTGTCTGTTCCACGTTATTCATGGTGGTCTTGTCTGGTACAGGATTAAAGCCATCTTTCGACAACATACATGGGATGGTCGGAGGGTATTCTAGCTTGCTAGGACCGTTCGATTCGTTTCTGGCTCGTATGCGTCGTCTGACGGCTAATAATCGAGCTTGATTTGATTTGATTTGATTTGTTTCTGTATTCAACTTTGATGAGATTTTTTTTTAAATTCCATTTGAAAACTCTCGGATGACCATTTCCTGTATGGTTGACATATTTTGGGTCCATGCGATGAAGATACCTGAAGGAGATCTAAGTTGTTGAACTTACACACATCTTTATCAGAATTATGAAGATGTTTTCTTGGAAGCGTGAGAGGGTGCTATGATGTCTAGTCTAGAGTCTAGTCAACTTGGCTCCTAGGTAAGGTACACAGTGTTACTTTGATGTAATTACCTCTCAAGGTGTGTGAAGTAACACTACGTTTCGGAGGAATCACTCCTCCTTCCTTTGATGGGTTTCCTTCAAGCACCACAGGAAGGAGGAGATACTGAAAGGCAGTGTCATTTCACACACCATGAGAGGTTATTACATCAAAGTAACACTGTATATCTTACTTCTGTTTTGGTAGTCTCAGCTCGGTCCACCAGACTTCCAGACAACTCTTCTTTGGAGAAAATGCCTGTCAAGACTGTTTGAATTCAGATGGTTCAGGCTTTGCAAGTTATACCTGTTCTAATCTATTTATTATCTGTTACTCAACTCGAACAGGTTTCCAAGGCTCTCAATGAGGAAATTCATCGCCTGAACGTTCTTGTGGATGATTTTAGTGTTCCATTTCACAAGGACCAGATTGTGATAAATGTCTACAAGAGGGAGCTGAACGATTACGTTGAAAAGGGTCTCGGTTCAAACCTCAGGAGCCGGTTGTCTAGCGAGCTAAACATGAGCATCGACTCCAGCAAAAAGGAAATGTTTGGTTAGTCACGACATGCTGATGTTGAAACTTATAATTCCTGCTCCCGTTGGCAATCCGCTTTCAACGATGGTAAATAAAACCAGTTTATTTATTGAAAAATTGATGCAGGTTTTGTTCACCCGCATTTTTTAACAACGCCTAGAGCATTTACGTGTGAGGATGTGAGTGCAAAATACTTATAAGCTTACAAAGTTTGTTGTGTACACTGAAAATCACCATGCTTGGCTGCTGAACTATTGCGTATGACTGTTCAAGTTGTGTGAAAACTTTACCTGTTTTTGCACATGATGCTTGATGTGACAGGTATGAGGTACTCCATATTAATGATACATCACTGCAAGATTCCCAGTCGGATGCACTCTCTTCGGTTCCTACAGTCCACATTTCTTAATTTAATTTTAATTTAATTTAATTTAATAATGTTAATTTGCATGGGCAAGGCCCTGGCGCAAATCAGCAATGCAATGAAGATTAACATTAATGAGCAATGTCATGAATGTACAAGGATGAAATGCACTCGGATAGTATCAGCTGGTTGTGTATCAGCTGGTTGCATAATTTAAAACTTGTAACATAGAAACAAAAAAGATGTTATAATATCCCACTCTGTTCGGCCAGCCATGACCCTATGTTGATTTTAAAGGTAGCCACACTTATATCCTTACCATTTCCAAAGACACGAGGATGAAGCAGATTCCATTCATTGACTGTTCTAGTGACAAAAGAATATTTTCCAACATCCTTGTAGGAGCACTGTGCTCGGAGTTTAAAATCATGGTCATGCCTCCCAAAGTAGCTAGCAGGAGCTAAAAACTCTTTTATATTTGACCAACCACCAACATTGCTTAGTCCGAGAAATAAACCACCCAGTCTTGAGATTTTTCTGCGTGAGGCCAGGGAGTTCCACTCAAGGTTTGCCAGCATAGATGAGACACTATCCAATGGCGCATATCTCCCAGATACAAAGCTACTTTCTTCAATGGGAAAGTTCTGGAAGGGCATCAGTTTGAAAATGGTGCAATTGCCTTTGAATTGATTCTTCCGAAGTGTTTGAGAGAAAAAAGTTGCTACAGCTGAAAAAATAGTTAAAGGTGTGAATCGCATTATACTTTTGCCCAACTGCACAACTTGTTTCTAGGCTTTTAGTATGAGCTAATGTTGTATTGTGTGTATTTTCCCTTGCAACAAACTCTAGACCGTTTGCTTCCCCTCATCCCATCTGAGAAGCGACAGAAAAAAGTAAGCGTCCTGCCAAAGCGTGAACCATTTGAAGTGTTCTATCGTCTGAACTGCAATAACCTTTGCTCCGACTTCAAGGAAGATATTGAGTTCAGGTTTTCACTAGGGATAACTACACTCATTTCGAGATTCCTCGGGAAGGATGCCAGCAGGATTGCACTGCTCAGCGGATATTCTGAGAAGGTTTGCGAGAAACATTCCTTAGCTCAATTTTGTTATTCCAACTCTGAGTTATTGACTGCGACTGTGTTAACTGAAGACTGTTGCGTAAAGGTGACAGGGACAGGATATCTAATTAGCAATGTTCAATTTAGTCACATCACACAATGATCGGAACTTAACCCTTATCCTCCCAAGGGGTAGTTGCTCTACAGAACCTCCCAAGGGGTGGTCCATTGGACCACACCATGATCCCATCTGTTTATGGGTCTGGTAAGGTTCTTCCTATCAAAGTGCATCCTTTTTGATGTCTCATGCAAAATTTGGCCGGTCGAAGATGGTTTCTTACCATATTTTTGCCATCCGATAGACACGAAAGTCAGTTTTTCACTGCAGTTTTTTGGCAAAACTTCAAATCTGAATAAATTTTGATTTTATAAACATATCTTGGTGCTATTACATTCAAAACGACAACACAGATGTAGAGTTTGAGAAAATTTGGATTGAAGGCCTCTGTTTAATCTGTTTTTTTTTACCTGCCCTTCCAAAGTAGAAATTTCGCATGGAGAATTTTTGATTTTTTTTTGTGAAAAATGGTATCCCTCATAATTTCCATATTGCATATCACATCTTCAAAACACTTTGTGTGCTTGTGAAGGTGATGGTGATGAACAGCTTGGCATGGCCCAAAGTGAAAGAAAGTTGAACTCATACCACTTCAAAAAAATTCAAACATTTTTGAAGTGGTGTTTTGCCCAAGGGGTGGTCCATTGGACCACCACCCATTTTCCAAAATCCCAAGGGGTGGTCCATTGGACCACCTCACCCATATCCTTTCATTGTGATAATGATTTGGACTACCAGGCTGCACAAATAGTATAGACTGCAAAATCTATTCAATGGGGATTTGCAATGTCAAATAATATCCATTTTGTATCTGATATTGACACCAAACAGCCCTAATCCACACAGTCAGTTTTCGAACCTTCAGTGGAGCTAATAACCCGAAAATCAGACTTTTTGGCACAGAACAGCTAAAACAATCCTGGAAATCAAAGAAAATGGTAAGAACAGTGCAGAAATGTGTGGTTGATTGATACCCTTGGGAAAACCAGACATTGTGACCCCAAAAACCACCGAGCAAAAAACATGTACAAAAGTCGATGAAATGCAAAACATTGTATGTTATATTGGAGATAGAAGGATGATCGACCTAAAGCACCCTGCAACTTCACTATTATTGGAATTTTAAGGGTGTTGCCCGATGAACCACCCCTTGGGAAACTCCAATTTTTTGATTTCCGTAACATCCCAAGGGGTGGTCCATTGGATCACGGGCCAATATTTCTCCCAATTCGTCGGTGGATTTTTTTAGTCTTTTAGGGCATGGTAGACCCAACCCTCAGAGAGGCATATCTGGAAGCACAGAATCGTCCGGGCCCAGGGAATAAAAATATTGAGAAAATAACAGAGGGGTGGTCCATTGGATCCACCTTTGGGAGGTTAAGGGTTAACATTGCAGTCGCAATTTTTGCTCAGCAGTCCGAAACACATTTTGAATCTTGAAATCTGCTCAATGGTAGAAAAAGATAACATTGTCCATTGATATATCCAGTGTTTCCTTTTGATTATAGTTTTTGGTGTGGGACAGGAGTGTCACCACATCATGGGAGAACTTGTATTGCAGAAAGGTAATTTAGGTGAAAATGGGAAAATTGTGATTTGGATTGAATTATGACGAGAAAAGAAAAGAACATGGAAATATAACCATTTTATTTCTGCAGCCATGTTCACCGGTAGCTGTCTGATTGGTTGAAACACTCCTCTGAGTTTTTTACCAAGCCGAAATACTCTGCAAAGTATTTTCCATTCTGAAATAGCCCCTCAATATTTCCCAGGCCAAGATACTTCTTGCAGTATATTCTGGGCCGAAATACCCCTTGAAGTATTTTCTAGGTCGAAATACTCGATTCAGGTTTTCCAGGCCGAAATACCGCAGTATTTTCCTGGCAAAAAAATCCTGCAGTATTTTTGAGGCCAAAACCGCAGTATTTTCCATGCTGAAATGCCCCCCCCAGTATTTCCCACTTGTGATGGTCTGTAACATGGCAATGTGTATGTAATTCAGTTGGTTATACTGGGAACAATTTGCTAGTGTGTGCCTGAGATGGTTTCTGGCTGAAAATAGAGAGTCATGTTTTTCCATTTTCGGCTTCCTTTCCATTTTTCCCACTTCAAAAAAATTTGATTAGTTGCCATTGAGTGAGGGGGGGATTTGAACGGGTTTAGTTGGATAGTAATAATTTCAGAATGTTTATAGATGAGCAAATTTGGCACCCCCCTTCCAGACATGTAGCAAGGCATCTTCCTTCTAAGCTCTTGTTATTCCTACCCGCTAACCCCATTTGCACCCTTCCCTCTTCCAGTGGTGCACGAAATAATTTTTTGAAGTATGAAAAATAGGAAAGGAAGCCATGCATAATTGGATAAGCTACATTTTTGATTGGAAAACACATTTAGGATGCACCGACACCAAGACGGAAGGGCGGAAACTTGAAGGGTTGTTCAGCTTGCGATCACGCTTGCTCTGCCAGGCATGTTCCTTTTCTGTCGATGGGAACGCGACGCTTCCCCAACTTGGGTAAAATTCAAGTTCTGCATGGGGCAGAAATGCCAAACCTACCTGATAAGAAGGACATCAAGTTTAGGCATCTTTGTTTCTTCGACCACCTTTGTTGTCAAAAACGTTGAAATAGGCACTGGAAAAGTAGACTTTTTTGTAAATACCACAGAGTTTTTGTAAATACACAGCTGCATGGGGTATGTTTCTGGAAGCTCAAGCAAGTGGTTAGTGATCTTGAACACTCTTGCAAAATCTGTTTGAATTAATCGCTGCAAATGCTGCATCCATCAAAAGATTCTTTACATTGGCGATCACAGAGTCGCTTTGATTAGATAATTTTCCTGGAATGGGCGAGACTCATTGTCACACTGCTCATGGATGATTCTTGGTATGGGTAGGCTTTTTGTCAAAAATGAGAACAGTTCGAGGAAGCAGCGTGTATTTCAACAATAAAAGTGAGAACCTGAAAAGACTCTTTTGACGGGTGTGGTATGATGAACAATCATGTGTTGTCGTATTTTTAGATTCCCTACCCACTCAGTCCTGATGCTTCTGAGAGCGCATGCAGATTGTCAAACAGGCGGCAAGATGGTGAATGGTCCATTGTTCCAAACGTTCTGCTTGCATCGGTGACATCACAGGGATCTGTTGGTGGTCTGCTTGTTGGTGGATTTGTAAGTTGGGTTGAAGCTTTTCACAAAATCAAATTAGGTGGCGGTCTTCTTTCGTGAAAGATTTGGAAAATACTTGATGTTGCGCATGCTTTTTTGTTTGCCTTTTTCTGGAATGGTTTCCACTTCCATCAAAACTTTCCACTGTGGTTTTTTTGGGAAGGGGATTTTTGTTGTTTGAGTGTTGTGCCAACCACTTGGAATTACGCTTGGAAATACAGTATTTTTGTGTATTGATAAAGCCACCGCAAACCAACCTGATGATGGCAGCTCACGCAAAACGTTTTCATCTCTCCACAAAGTACGTCTGGCCTGAACTGGTGCAGGCCAGACGAACATTCACCTGAACATTCAACTGGTTCCGAACATTCACTAGGATCAATGACAACATGCTGCAAAACACCATGAAACCTGTGCAGCTTCCTTGTTACCTAAATGCAAAAATATCCCTTTGTTTCCTTGCAAAAATTTTACAACACACCATTTCAGTGAAGTTATTTTCTCTCACAGGGTTTTCACCCAAGATGAAAACTAAATTGTGCAACACAGAAAAAAAAGAGTTACTGTGCCAGACCCTGCTGTTGAAAAATTAACCATTTGCCCAAATTAAAATACACAAGAACCATCTCTCACTGCGAAATGGCCAATTCAAGTGTGGATGTGTCTGTGATCTTGGTTACAAAAGTAATGTTATTGTCTTCGCATGAGCCAAGCAAATCTCTGAAACGCATGAGCCAAGCAAATCTCTGAAAATTCTTTCCAGCCGCCAGCCTTTCACTGCATTCATGATGGAAAAATGAGTAGGTACCTATACATTCCATGAGAATTCCAAATCCCTCACAAACACTGCTGCATGTTGCCCTTCAAGTTTCGTGTTATGTTTTTTTTTTCTTAATTGCAGCTCCTGAAGGCAGTTGGTTGGCGATTCCTGGCAGTAGTGTTGTCTCTTTACGGCTGTGCTTACCTATACGAACGTCTGACGTGGACTAACAGTGCCAAGGAGAGGTTGTTCAAAAAGCAATATGTCGATCACACTACCAAGAAGCTGCGGTTGATAGTCGACCTCACTTCGGCCAACTGCAGCCATCAAGTGCAGCAGTAAGTCATTGCTCCCACTGAGGACCTTTCTTTTGCGACTCCGAAATTTTTTTAAAGATTTGAAACGGCAAAAAAGTGGGGTGCGCCGTGGTTGCAGGTTCACGTCCTGCACCCTGTAAGGGAGATCGGTCGGCCGTCTGACGACTAACCGATTCTCCCGACCAAGATAACCACATCCACAACCTTCTGTTTGTGTTGTCCTTGTGCCGTTTTTGTGCTGTATTGTCTCGTCCCCCTCTTTTGGAGTTGCCAGCTATCGGTCAACCTGGAAGGGGTTATTTGTTGCATGCTCTGTGTCACCACAATACTCCACTTACCGCAGGCCGGCTGCGGCCATGAGTAGAGCACTCTGAAAATGGTGAAAAGGAATAATTGTCACCGCCAAAACGAAATCAGCCATTTCAACCATCTTTTGTGATTTCTTTATCATTTCAGTCAATTGAAAGGCAATTCTGGCAATTGTGAATGGGCGATTTTCCACGAAATGTGAAAATTTCCACGAAATTCATTGATTTCCACGAAATATCTCCTTTTTTTCACGATATACATGCGAAAACGTCGTGTTTTTCCTTTTTTAATTAAGTGGCAAGCATAGTGCACAAAAACATTTGAAAAATTAAGCTTTCTTTTGCTCTTTTCTCAGTCTCTTCTTCAGTTTATTTACATCATTTTTCCAATGTATTGTTCCTGCAAAATTCAAAGCAATCACATTGTAAAAATTACTGAAAAATGCGTTTTTGACAGGTTCTAGCCTTTTTATTTCCACCGCCAAACAACGAAATTTTTAGACTTTTGAGCGAAATTTTCCAAAAATTATCACCATTTTCAACATGCTCAGCCATGAGTATTGCATGGCGGAAATCAAATCAAATCAAGATTTGAAACTGCAAAATAGTGATTTGGAATGACGAGTGTTGTCATTTTGCATTGGATGGTGTGGCCCCCATCAGACGAACAACTGATGTTGAACGAATGATCCTTGTTCGACACATTCTCGGTGCTTCGTTAACTGTTGCTCAGTATGCTGCAGTGACTTCTGTGGGTCTTGATGCAAGGAGACAATGAGCATGTAGGAATTTAATGGCATTTTATGAAGTTGATTCAGATGTTCAATTTTTTCTCTGCTTTAGTTATGTGTGATGGTCGATGGAGTGTTTGACACTGGGGCCTACTTAACAGTTTTAATGTCGTGCCGAGTTCTCCAAATTTAATTTGTATCATCCTGTATCATTCCTCCCATCCTCCACATTTGTTGCTTTTCAGAGAAATTGTCACAATTACTCTACTTGCTAGAATATGTTGCTGATTATCATTGAATCAGGATGCCCTGTTGCACGTAGCTCGGTGCTGAAGGTAGAGCACTGCAGTCCGAATGCCGGATTAACACCCCCTAGCTGTCTTTAGAGAGCTGCAGGGAGTGAATTTACACATCTTATCAAAAGTCTTCGAACATGGGAATTCATAATTAACACTCAGACACGTCATTTAGAATCAATGGTAGCATGCGCCGCAAAACATCATGACACTCGAGTGAGACGAGAAGTTGCACCAAGGCCTGTTGAAATTAGATGGCCCCTGCAATAACAAGTTCTTCAAAATATCACCCATGTTTGAGGACTTTTGATGAGCTCCGTAAGTGGAATGATGAAGTTATACGTGCAATTTATTTGGTTTTTAGGGAACTCACTGCTACCTTTGCACAGTTGTGCCGAGTTGTGGACGAAACTGCTGGGGAACTTGACACACAAATACGTTCACTGGATGAACAGCTGAAAGAGTTGGAGTCCCTGGTTTCCAGCTGCAAAGTCCGACGGAATAAGGCTCAGTACCTGTTGCGGGAGCTGGACATGTTCTGCGAGGCTTACTTGATAGAGTTAAACTCCTGAACTGTGCCTGTGAGCCAGTGCGGGTTAAATTGATTACGTAGTTTCTGTAGTTCCGCAGATGGATTGTTCTTGTTTTTATTGTTGTGTTTACTTACCCCGTTGGTGCTACTTTTCCACCCCAACTTATTCCGTTAGGGAATGATAGGCAGTCTCAAGATTTCAGTTTGACAGTTCTTGTCAGTTTTTTGGGGTCTCTAATTTCCGTATTGCTCCATCATGCTCTTACATCAGTGAAAAACAAAACACGGAGGGAAAATTTGATTTATTGGCATTGCATTCAGGCGAATTTTAATTGCCCGTGAAAAATGTGGGGCTGTAATTTTGCTGAACTCTCACTTTGCAAAGGAGGGGGCAGGGAATGATGCCACTATTGATGCGCTCTTGTTCATTAAAGTATTTTCATTGGCCTGTTTAGACAACCTCGATTGTTCTTTTTTTAAATTAATTGTGGGTTGAAGAGTTTACCAAATGGAATGGAATCCCAGTGCAATTCCGGGGTTTTCCTAGATTGAAAATGTCTTGAGTTTTGCCCAATAATGAAGCTTTAAAGGCATGTTTTGAATAACTTTTTGAGAATTTAAATGATAAATATTGCTGGTTGAATTTGCTTTCTCCATGCCACAGCTTTTGTTTGCTATTGTTTGTAAAAGTTGCCCAATAGAATTCTTCCCACAGGTGACTTCTGCAAAAATTTCTTTTCTTGATTTTCGTCAGGTACCTTTCCCTGTAGAAACACAAATCCTTGAACCAATCTATCTGCCATGAGATCCATTTTTGTTTGTCAAATCAGCCTGCCGCGAGATGTCCAGACCATTTTCAAAGGCCTTTTTCACGGATTCGCACAATGGACCGCACAATCCGGGTTGATCGGCTAACTTTTCCCACAGTCTACCTTACCCGTGCATTTTAAATTTGACCTGTGTGTCCAGCACCTTTGCAACCATATCTGTCTCAGCCGTTACCAGAGTGGGCGGCGATTAAAATTTAAACAGCAAGTGCCACAGCTGCCACATTGTGCTGCAAAAAATTAGTTGAGCCAGGCTGCATGTTTCAAACCAATTGAAACATTCAGGACCAACTTGATTCCGTGCGAAAACATTATACACTACATTTTTCTGGCTTTTTTTGTCGGATCACAGTGCCTCCATATGGGGCAAAACGTTTGGCGAAAACAATTTGACCTTGTAATGGCTGGAAATTATTATGGCCTGTGCTATGGAAAAGGATTATATTTTCGTCTGAAACTGGTCTAGGCTTTGTTTTTTTTTTGGATGAATTTTGGACCACTCTTTTGTGTTTTATTTTGCATATTTAAGTTTTCCTGTCCACGAATGAAATCTGTTCGAACTTAGGACGACCAAAATTTCTTGTTTTTGTGCAAACACAGTTTTATTTTGTCATGCATTTTGGAACCATCCGCAAAATTCTTGTTACACCAGATGAATTGTTTGCAGACTAGAACAACCCAATGTGAAACGAGGATTGCAGATAGGTAGGTGTTTGTGCAAAACTCAAATCTAAAAAAAAAAAGAAAAACTAGAAAGAAAGTTATGCTACAATCAAGATTAAGATAATACCCCCGTGAAGTTGTGTTGAAATATGACAACTTTCATTTCTACTGCCAAGATAGGAATTTTTTTTCTACTGCTGACAGAAAATTGTTTCAGAGCAAGTCTATAATGGGAAGAATAGGAGCACATCTTGTGTGGGTCAAATAAATCTCATCACCTTCATCCTTGTTTTCGCAAACATTACCTGTCTGCTTCAATAAAGAGAGTTGTTGCCATTGAAGTAGTGTAGTTTTTCTGTGCCAATATTTGCTGCTGATGGATTGCCCAGCAGTGCAGAAGGAATATTTATTTCATTGCTTCACTCAGCACAATCTCACTCATTTTTTTTTCATCAATAGGGATTTTCACTGGTGTTTCCACACAGGAATTGCGGTGGTGGAGGTTCCACAGGCATTGAACTTGTGGTGGCAAGAAATTAAAAACTGGAAGTACTGCTCAGGGTACTTAACATCAACAATTGTAAACATGTTGGATTATGTTTGCATATTTCAGCCCAAGGTTGAGTTTTTTGTGGACTTTTCGACACATTTTTTGCTAGAAGACACATTTTTGGATACAACTTCAGATAAAAGATCAAGAAAAAACCTCGTGCTTGTCCATTTGTTGAAAGAGTTAGGAGTTCTCGTAGGGCAGAAAGATTGATTTCCAGCCCCTGTACGAAGCAGGTGTGTCGAATTTTAGGCCGCAGATGTGGCTTGCGTTGGTTGCACAAGGTGGTTGTGAGGTTGGAGAAGCATAGAACAGTGCTGTTGCTCTGAGATAAGAACAAGCTCTAGCATTTCGTGATACATGTGGATTGGGGGGTTTTCATACTGGAGGAAGGAACCCATTCCCCCTTGCCAAAGTGGTTCAGTTTTTTTTGGTTTTTTTAACTTCATCCTTCCTAAAGCTGCGGCTAAAATACCAATGACTTCTGTTTAGGCATTCTTTAGGAACCTGGCTGTGTTGAAGAGACCCACCGAAAGGCCGGCGAAGCTAGACTAGAATCATTCACGAGATTGTAAAGAGAGATGATCCTTATTGAACAAGACCCATTAAGGACCTGAAAGAAAGCAATGGAAAGAAGAATAGAGCAAGAGAACAAAGTATATAAAAAAGGGAATGAGTCTTACGGTCTGAGCTTTTTGTAAATGAGCAATTTGGAACATCGTGCTGTCATCGGATCTTTGGTGCTTGAATTAATTCTGCCGCCAGGAAGAAATGCTATGATCGAAAGAAAGCGGGCTCCCTGAATGACTCTCTCCTAAAGAGAGGGGTTGCATGCTTCAAGTGTGGCCAAACCTCCTTAGAATATCATCCCATGAACAGGAGTCCTCAAACCTCCTTCTCTGATGAGGTTTCAGGACTCTACCTTCAGTCCGAAGAGTTACGAGATTTTCTGTAATTCAGGTGGAATCCTTCTCACCTATTTCTTGACGCCAGGGTCAACAAGCAATGGTCAATACAAGGGTAACCTTCTTACACAGTTGTGGGGAAAAATTAAGGAGAAACACAAATGCAAACGGAAACCTGGCATGAGGTATCCTGCTCTTGAAAGACAGCACACTTTGCCTCAATATTTCCACCCTAACTGCTCGGGCAGCAGATTTTGAAATTCTGCTCCATCTGCTCTGATTTTGTACTTTCCCAATTCGACCTTTTCCCCGGACTGAAGAGAATTCTTTGAGAAAAGCGATTTTTAACTGACCAGGATGTCAAAACGGCAATGGAGAAATGATTTGCTGCGGGAGATCACATTGAGAAGTGATAGCGAGTTTGCGGAATTGCAAAATGATCAAAGGAACACAATCCAGAAAATGTTAAAATGATTGCAGATGTCAAAAGATTTGGCAATTGCATCTTAGGGGGCCAAGGTGGCCCAAAACAAATTGATCAATTGTTTCAATCAATGTGACAACAAATCAAATGTTTCAATCATTCCGTGGTGGCTGTTTATGCACATGTGCCCACATTTTCTACCATCGCCTTTATTTTTCCCTAATTTTTGACGCCATTTGAAGCAGATTTTAATTGCGGTGCATTCAGGAATTTTGAAATAAAATTGGAATTGAATTTTCCAATTTTATTTCAAAATTGCTGAATACACCGCAATTAAAATCAGCTTCAAATGGCGTCAAAAATTAGGGAAAAATAAAGGCGATGGTAGAAAATGTGGGCACATGTGCATAAACAGCCACCAAGGAATGATTGAAACATGACATGAAACCAGATGATGTTTTGCGACAACAGACAGGCAAAAAAGAATAGAAACATGTCCATAGATGGACCTTGGGCATGGTAGGGTTAACATAGGTAGACTCACCGGACTTTAAACCTTTTTCACCAATCGCCCTTTAAATCGCCCACCGGTTGTTCTCCTCTGGAAACGGGTGTTGGGGGCGATAACTGGTTCCAAAGGAGAACACCCAGTGGGCGATTGGTGAAAAAGGATTAAAGTCTGGTGTGTATTACCCATGTTAAGAACAGAAACTATTTCATTTTTATGTTAGTTCTTGGCAAGACTGATATAAAATTCAAACATAACATAATCTCAGATTTTAACAATGACCCTCAGCTTTGGCCATAAATGCCTGGGCTTTTTTTATGAAGCATCCCATGCTAAAATTGAATTTCAAATATTGTAGGTTTCGTGGCTTTTGTTTTTTGTAATCAATTTTAGACCTTCGATCTGTGTTTCTGGGAAGTTTTTAAGGTAGGGATGTGAAATAAGGTGCAAAATTTAGCGACGGAGATTGAATTCGAGGTTTCTTGTCTAAACTGCCACTGTGACTCCCATTTAAAAATTCACGATCATCGCAAGTCTAAATGCAACTGCCAAAATGCATGCGGGAGTGAAGATACCAAAATTCTGCGCCTATCGGACTATTTTTCACGAAACATTGAGCATTTCTGGCTTCTGCATGTACACACTTCTAAAAATGCACACTACTTTTGCCGGGCATGGATCCAATGTTACAATGGGAGATTTGTAAATAAATAGCAGCAAGAATTTTGATATGGCCCCTTTCAAAACATCTGCAGTGGAAACTTCGACAATTAACAGATCACAAGCCATGAGAACATGATTTTTTTTGGATGTCACATCCCCAATGATTCATTTATAACATCTCCGTATAACGTTTTTTGTTTAAGATGATGATCTGCAAATCATGAATGAATAAAAACCTGCCCGCCAAAAGAGTCTTTAAATCAGCGATCAGGTTCATGCTGGGATTGTACAAAACGCTGGATATTTCTCAAGACTATTTTTATTTTTGTCAAAAATGCTGCCCATTCCAGTGGCTCATCCGTGCACAATACTTCGAATCCCGCCTGTTCCATGAAGATTGCCAATCACATCGAGACACAAAGTTTGCTGATGCAAATACTCTTTTAATAGATGCGGTACAATGGCAGATGCCATTCATAAGTTGTTTGGGGAAGGAATGCTGTGTTTGTACCTGTCATAAAGTCCATTTCTGAAGGTGGTTCGGAAATAAGAGGAATATTTACCCTGCACCTTTTTTGGTCATCATGACGTGGTCCTATTTCCGGCATTTGTGTTCAACTTCAGGCTCGTACACGAGTTGAGATGGTGCCTGTTTTGCCCTTACTCGGAGGGCTCTCAGATTCAGATAAAAACAAGAATGAAGGACGATCACATGATGAAGCCGAAAACGGAACTAAAATGGGTGCTGAAGAACAAGGCACCGTTGGCAGGTGAAAGCCAACTGAGGCTACTGGAACAGAAACGGGAAAAAATCATGATAAACCCATTCGTGGTGCACGTGCTTGAAAGTTTCTGCTCATGTTCCGAGTGCAGAGATTTGAGGAAGCATTATTTTGTCACAGATATTCCCTGTGATTGACATGCTTGATCACGAATTCGGTGACTGGTGTCCCGTAGTTCTTGGAAAAAAATGCCGAGAAGTCGTTTCTGAGAGAAAAAAATGTTGATGAAGAAAAACTGTTGGACAATGCTCATGAGATGCCTCCAACACACCGTCGACTCCTTTTCCATCAACGATTTACCAATGACCTGTCATCATGTCCAATGATTTCATCATCAATGACCTGTCATCTCTCATAATGATGACGCTAACTCACTTTCTTACAACGATTGGACAGGGACACAACTTAATTATGTTGCAGTAACAAGATAAAACAAGATGAAACATATTAAAAAAATTGTTGCTGCAACATAATTAAGTTGTGTCCCTGATGAGATCCACCTACAGCAACAAAAGAAAAAGTTGTCAGGGAATCAAATCTGCCACTACCATCATCTAAGTGGTTCTTTTTTATGGACGGGGTCATTTCGTACTGAACTTCAAGAAAGGCTTTGGACATTGGCTGCTTTTTTGTAGCATCATTTTTGACTTTTCTGAGTTTTCCACAAAAGGACCAAATCTTTCAATCTCATGGCATCTTCATCCATTCAAAGCAGATATGTGGAATCCTCGCAATCATTTTGAAGAAGTTGATATAACAAATGCTTTTTGCGATTGGAAAGAAGTTGAGCATTGATTTATTGGGAACGCTAAGTACCGTATAACTGCCAATATATGCCGGGGTTCCGACAAATACTGGGTCTCCAACAGACGCGGGTGTGTTTGCAGAAATTGCCAATGGATGCCGGGTCTCCAATAGATGCCAGGTCTCCAACAGATGCCAGGTCTCCAATAGACCACAGGTTTCCAATTGATGCTGGGAGTGTTATTGGATCTCAGCGCCGGCCACACCACATGATCGTACGCTACTCGGGTGGGGTCTGGGATGAATTACACCCAGGGATTAGATAGTCTTGTCGCTTACTCCCACTCTGCCACTGGTCCAATGTTTGATATCGGAATCTGAAAATCTCTGAACTGAACTCTAACCCCACCCAGGCATTTCAAAGAATTGCCAACCAAGGCAGGCAATGCAGGGGCGATTTGACAAAAAATCAAACAAATGCCAGGGCCATTTCATTGCAGTTTCACGGTATTCTGAGATGTTGAGCTCTGTGACGGTCAACTGAGAGCTGTTATTGATCTCGGGTTCCACATTTATGCCACATAACTCAGGACTAGTTCATTGAATTGATTGAACAGATGCCAGCCAGGTTTTACGTGGCCGCAAATCTACATGACAACGCAAGGAGATCCGTTCCAAAAACGGGACATCGGAACGGCCTGAATGACGAAAGTCGAAAACTCAAAACATTATTCAGATTGGCAAAAATGATTGGGTTTTTGCCGGTGATTGTGTGCACAAAACTTTGTTGATTTCAGTGGTGCAATCCATTTTCTGAAATTCCTTACAGTTTTGAAGTTACGAACTCAAATGCTAGGGCACCTAAATTGTAATCCACTCGTAAATGTTCTCCTTCTGGAAAATGACTGCTGCATGGAAAGGAAGTAATTTTGACAAAATTCGACAATTATACCCAAATCAGGAGAGTTTTCTACATCAGTACACCAAATTTGACCTTCTATTGGACCTTGAAATTGTCATCTGTGTGATTAGCCTTTTTTGCCAACCCATCCTCAGAGTTTCAGCTGTATTCCCCATTGCAACTTACCAGCAGGTTCAACTCAATAGCCAATTCAATGGATAGATTTCTCTTGCAAAAATTTCATTTCTATGTGCAACGTTTATTCCTTTTTTCCATTATTGCATTGAAAGATGAACCCATCTGTTGAATTCTCTGTAGAATTGATCCTGGGGTGAGTTGCAGTGGGGATGACAGCCAATTACGTTAATAATTCACATGCATTGTGTGTGGAAAGGCCACGTGCTATATCGATTCAATGGGAAGTTTCATGGGAAAATGGGGATAATGAAAATAGGAAATTTAGGACGTCCTGCAGGACGAGATTGAAAGCAAGATGCCAGCAGCACCTCCAATCTGACCAATGTAAAAAAGTTAGAGGCGCCTCGCACCGCCCACTTATAAAGCCTGCTAAGCCTTTCGTTAACAAATCGAAAGGATTTCGTATCATTCTTTTTTTTTTGTTTTTTTTCCTGCATGTTCATAATGTTTGTTTAATCAATTTTATCGCTGGAGAAGCCTTTTTTTTTCATTGAACCCTGCATGATTTACCATTGAAAATTTTTGGTTAAAAAACCCTTGATGAAGATTAAAGGCACATTATTGCGGCTTCATAAAACATGCTCAAAAAGTAGGTACCTCAGGAAGGAAAATTATGATCACAGCACTGAGTCAACAGAGTTTTCATGTTGTTGAGAGAAGAGCAACAAGAGTCGAACGAAATTTGTCATGCAACGTGCCACAATCACACTTTCAAAACTGAAGTTGAATTCTTTGCAGTCCAATCAACCAATTTCAATGAACAACCAGTTTTGATTCAGCCAATGAAAGTGACTTCATTCTTCGCCTTGTAGGGGTGCATCTAGAGGAGACACCCACTGTGCTCCCCCACAATTTAAGCACTGGAGAGTCCTCTTTATGTAGTGTACCCATTGTATGTGATTTCTTCTGTCTGAATGCCACCAACGAGTGGATCTCCCTGCCACGTGAGTGCCTTGATCTTCTCATATCAGAAGCCATATCCTCTCATATCAGTAGAAGATTTGGGGTGTATGCTACTGGATTTCATTACCTGAAAGAAACCATGCTTTACCGGATCACTTTAAATGCTTCATTTGGAGGTGGTAGGTTCTTTCTTTTGGCCAGATGATGAAAGACGCATCATGATCCATGACATTGCAGGCCTGAGGCATCTCCATCACCGCCCACGTCCACTTCTCTTTTCTCTTGGAGAGGCAGGTGAAACAGCCATCTGGACCTTCGCACCCTTGGAAGATGATTGCTGATGAACTCGGTTCAATCACTGGTGACATTTTCAATCTGGTGTATCATAAGAAGACAAGAGTTGCAATCATTTAAGCTGGTTGAGTGAAGTGTTCAACCACAATTTTTTTTACCATGTTAAGGTGTGCTTGTGTAATCCAAACATTCTTGTTGGCATTCATCTTCTTTGACTTTGTTGCTTTTCTATCAGGTCTGACCTCAACCGAAGAAATGTTGACAACTGCAAAATTGGTAGTTAACAAGTAGAGGCTTGAACTATGAACTGCTGACGTTTCTTTTCATGAAACAATGCCGCATAATGACCGATGAAGAAGTCTTGTGGCATCATTGATGACAATGTTGCACAATGTGTCAACTTTGTTGACTGTAGATAATGCCACGTGATTAGGACTATTCCTCCTTTTACAGTGTCTTGAATCATTTACACACAGAACGATGGATTCAAACACTCAGATGTACACCTTCCGTTCGTTTGTTACGATCCTGGCTGATCCCACTGCAAGAGACGAAAACAAGTTGAAAGCAGCTCAAGAGCTCAGTGAGAATTTTGAGGTCAGTTTAACATTTTAGCAACCATGATGAGCCACCAGTTCTTTGTATCATATGCTGTTGAGGTAAATTCACACTGAAAAGGTAGAAAAATCCAAAATGTCAGGTTTTTGATATTACGAGTTTACGAGAAAGTTGACATTCTTGGATAAATTTTTGTCCTTTCACAAAACTCCATCGAGAAATGGCCGCTCAGCATTAATTTCAACATGTTGTGAAGGTCAGGCAAATTTTGCTAAAATGTTTTTTTTTAAGATTCCAACCATTTATGGAGTGATTGCCCTGACGTTTTGACCAGACACTCCCAACACAGGCCCAAAATTTCTGAACCTCAAACAAGTATCCAGTCAATTCTGAACCATTTCACAGAATTTGCAAGGCACTTTTTTTTTTAATCATACATTTTTTTTTGAATCGTACAATTTAAAATGGCCCAAAGAGCATCTTCCAGGCGAGCGAACTTCGTAGTGGAGGTTCACTTTTAAAATGGCCCATATTTGCACCTCCACTGTAAATTCCAGTCCAAAGGGACCATCACTTCCAGATATCGATTCTATGGCTCGCCCGGTGCCACTTTTTCCGGTACTGGTGCTGGTACCGGTTCCTTCATTCAACCTTAGCGCACATGCGATTCCGGTACCGGCACCAGATGCTGGTTTCAGGAAAAGACAATCTTGACAAGCTCGGGTGTAAACCTTTCATTAGCGGAGGAGCTGAAACTGCGCACTGCAAAGAATGTCGCATTTGCCAAAAAGCAGCTGGAAATCACATGTTCCACACCATGTTTTCATTCACATCACTTTTGAGTTTGTCACTTCACTGGTAGAATTTTTGGTAAATGTGCAGCGTGTTGCGAGAATGTTGGCCTATTCAAATGTTTTGCACTCTGCTTTATCTCATTTCAAGTATTTTATCCCAGCTCGGGACAGGTGTGAAGTTGTACAAAGGCTGTTCAAGTTCCACTGAGCTTTGGCAGGTGATCGATGGATTTCAGGGCGTAAATTTGGTGCACCATGTACACGTTCTCTAATAAGCTCCCTGCCAAATTGGCACCTTTCTGCCATCTCTGGAACGGTTTCAGCAGCTCTTTTCTGAAAAAGCCTTCATGAGGCATCAAAAGCCACTTGTCCACAGGCGCTTTCATCTCCATGACAATTTGGAGGTGCCACCACTGGTTTTCTTTAGTTTAGGTTGGGAAAAACAGTAACCTCTTGATGCCAGTGCATAAAAATAAATGTTTGAGCTGTGTTTTGATGCTGAGGTCGTTGAGACATGTTTCAACCCCAACAAGGCAGGGGCAGTGTCTTCCATAAGGGTGTCTTTCAGGGCCTTCCCTTAACTTTCGCAATTCATTTCCTATCTTTCTTTCAGGACCAGGAAATCATGATGTTGGCCTTTGCTGTTTTTTTTCCATGTTTTGGTCAATCCCTCAGAATGATCCCATTTGAAAAAAAAAAAAAAAACAGAAAAACTCCCCATGCCCTCACAAGGGTGTTTTGGCATACCCCTATCTTGTAGATCATGCATTCAACGTGGAATGTGATCACACCGCCTCTGGGTATGTGGCCATCATGCTTTCTTTAATTTCATTGGCCTTTATGAGTCAAAAATCATATCAGACTGAGATACTCCATTGGCACAAATTCGGTCAAACTCTCAGATAATGGAGTAGGACATACTAAATCATCAACAACAGAAAAGGAACTACCTATGCACAACACGGAACTGAAATTTTGCCTGGAACCCACTGAAAGACCGATGTCAAAGTATGCAAGAGAAGAAACGACTTGGATAAGTGCAACAGGCACACTTATCCAAGTCCAGCTCAGTGTGACGTGAACAGCCTTCGTACACAGTGTTTGTAAAGTAAGAACACAACTTTGTGGATTTTATTTATGGGTGCCTCGTGTTTTTGAGTACCTCTGCGTTGCAATGTTTGCTTTGAGGTGTTTTGTTGCCAGCGCACGTGGGCTTTCTGAGCCAGCTCCAATCCTGCTTCTTTCTGCTTGTTTTACAAGTGACCTGTGATCGATGACCAGATTTTTAAATGTCGACCTTAAAATATCAAACGATGATTGTAGCAAGACGTGTATTGTTGTGCGGTAATCCACTGTTGGCAGTGCAGAGGTCGTGGAGAGTAGCATGTGGAGTGAATATACCCACCTGAATACTTCTCTGCATAACAAAAAAATCTCTGCACTCCGATGCCTTCCACACTTCCTTTCTTGGTGCAATCCCTGCACGGTCGCCATTTCGTGAAATCCTAGTCGTCGGCCATCTTTGTGCAAAACAAGAAGAAACCAGACATGACGGCACGGCAGATGCCCATCTGGGCCAACAATGCAAAAGAAAACCTTGTATCCAAAGCCTGGGGTGCTCAGAAACATCCATGTCAAAAAACTATAATCAGTGTTTATGCAGCGATTTTTTGCTATTTCAGCGATTTTACACAATTTTTTTTTTGTATTGGTTGAAATGAGATCCAAAGATGTCCTTGCCTTTCAGACACAATGATGTTTGGAGGAATGGAATCACAGTGAGAGGATTAACAAAACTAAAAAAAAATTACTAAAATCAGTCTATAAACACTGATTTTAGGTTTTCAATGTGAAGGTTACCTTGATGGCACAGATATTTAAATGACATGTTCAAAAATATTTGTGCTATTCTCAGTTTTCTTTCTTCCTCAGAGTTTAAGCTTGATGGTTTGCAGTAATTCCTTTCCTGTGTGGCATTCTCGTGATGTAACAAATAGCAGACTAAATGCACCACTCATTCCACATTAGCAAAATGGAATAGCTGGGCAAGGGCAATTATTAATAATTGTAATCACACATTTTTTTAAATTTCCTGATGTAATGAAGAGTGCACCTTAAGGTGAAAATGCTGTTTTTTGTGCGAATTTAGATACTGGTTATCCAATTGTTGTGTGCCTTCTCAGTGACTTTTTCCCTTTCCTCACAGGAGTTTTCAGGTTTACCTGTGTGGAGAATGTGTATCGGTAAAGAAGTTTGCGTTCGAACAGGTTTATTTCCCCGTATAGCCGAATTGGTGCTTTCGGGCATGCGACATGACTGTTTCATGCAATGGGGAAAGGTTGTTCTTCTGATATTGCATTTCAAACGGATTTTTATATTTTTTCTCTGGCAGTGCCCGTGATTTCATGGTCTGGGATCTTCTTTGGAAAGTTGACCAAGTGTAGTATGCACACTTGACACATCATCTTCCAATCCCCAAAACTTCACTGTGATTTCTTTGGATGTGGTTTTGTCTTTTGTTTTCTGATGCTTGGAATTGGCATTTTGGATTTTTTTTGTTTCAGATTATCCTCTCGTCACCTCATTATATAAGCTTTTTGGAACATGCCATCAAGATATTTTTGAAGGTTCTGCATGAAGGTGAACCACACTTCATTGCGGAATACAATATCCAGGTTTGCATTTGATCCGTGATTCATTTGGCGACACAGAATACCATATTTCCCATTTTTGGACACATTTTCCCATGTTTATCCTACTTGTAGCTGCCAGTTTTCAATTTTTGTCTAGATTCAACAAGTTTCTTCAAATGTCCAAAATTTTAGTCTGATTTTTTCCAATTCTCCCCATGGTTCTGCGACTGATGCATAACCATAAAGACCAGTCCTTTGTCGAAAAACATGCTGGAGTTGTGTGCAAAACTCAATTCATACCTGGAAAAGCAAAGCAAACAAAAATTTGAAAAATGCTCATGCACAGGCACAGTCCACGATTGTGATTGACGGGATAATGTTGAAGATTTGCGCCAAAACGTGGAAATGGTTTTGCTCTGCCTCTGTTTTGATGCTCCCTCTGAGGCCTGCTTACAAAAGGATCCATTTCTTATTTGGGATACAAAATGCTGCTTTTTATTTGTGTTCTTTAAACATGTAGTGAATAGAAAATGCACTTACTTTCGGTTGGCTGGATTTAACAAGCAACGATCAGGTGGTTTTAAAAGCGAAGATTAGGTGATGCCTACACCCGGCAACGAGTCCGAGTCCTCGATAAATGTCTGTCCTCTTGATAAATCCATACCACAAAAAATGTGGGCATATCCTCATAATCGTTTTTCCTTTAATTTTATTTAATTTGCTAGGACACAGTCCAGCGCAAATTAACAAACACAGCTAAGCTTAGTCATTGTACAAGCAAGATTGAGGCAACAGCAACTTAATTAGAAAAGACAATAACCAAATTACAAAATAACAAATTGCAAATTTTACAAACAAGAAGTAGCAAGCAACAATGGGGCATGATCAAAACCATAAGAGGTGTTACTCAGGGACCACATTCAGCACATTAGTCTTGAACTTATTTAGGGTTAAATCCTCCCCATTACCAAAAACATCAGCATTTAAGGCATTCCAGTCATTGACAGTTCTATTTACAAAGGAAAACTTTCCAACATCCCGACATGTATGCCTAGCCATCAACTTGAAATCATGATCATGTCTGCCTCTGTATGTGGGAGGAGAAATGTTTTCTTTCATTTTTGACCACCAACCAACACTGTTCAATTGCAGGTATATCCTCGACAAATGTTTATTCTTACAGGTAAATCCTTGATAAAGGTATCAGCAAATCCTTTTTTGAGGATATATCCTTGATAAATGTACCTATATCCTAAAATTACTGGTATATTCTCGATAACTGTTCACTGCATGGATGAATCGCCATTACTTTTGTCGACCAAACTTGACTTGACTTTCTTCCTCCAATTTTTGAGCCTTAAATCACTTTCCAGTTTTTGTTGGAACATTATTCTTTCAGCAAGTAAGAAAGCTGATTCTGGAGATGATCTATCGACTGCCTACGAACGAACAGCTCCGTAATCATGTCCGACCACTCCTGTCTCTGATGTTCCACCTGCTGGAAATAGAGAACGAGGAGAATGTTTTGGTTTGCCTGCGAATTGTGATAGAGCTGCACAAACAGTATCGACCAAATTTTAATCCAGAGGTTGGTGCACTTTAATTCTTTCTAAAATTCTAGGTTTATTTTTTTAGCCAAATCTTTGGTAATGGAAGTTTACAACTGCTAGGTTCACAAATTTGATGCTTTTGGGATATTTGAAGGTGCACAAATCCATATATTCTTCTGATCAAAGGATTTGGCTGAAAAAATAAAAAAAAATGCACTGGCTGAGATGGAACCGTAATCGACTAGCGTTCAGCAGTGATATTACAACTGATCTAGTGGGCTCAACATGTTTTTGGCAGAGCAAGCTAATGTTTTAACCCCTTAAGCCGGTTCTTAGTGCGATGAAAAATTCCCCGAATTTTTCCGCTTTTAAGATGATTTTCTTCATAAAAAACGCAAGTTTTTTTTACGCGTAAACAAAATCTTTGACTCCGCTACTTCAAAATATCAGAAAACCAGTTGCAGTTGACCAAAAGTGACAAAAGTTGGCAAACTTAATGAAAAACGTCCACTGAATCCAATGGTGACAAGTGGAGAAGTCCAAAATGCTGCCTTCATGTCGTAATTTCGATCCAAATATCAATGAGATCCCAATAATTACATGGCTTCTCAATGAAGGATAAGTGAAAGAAGCCATAAAAAC
>JASGXE010013011.1:0-12599 GCA_030068105.1 Sinentomon sp. SZTP_YWyxl
TGGTATCACGATACTCATTTTCCAATCAGTTGGGATTACATTTTGGGCCAAGGATACTGAGAAGAGCACAAAAAGGAAAGTTTTTAGTTTGTCGCAGTGGTTTTTAAGGAATGCCATAGGTATGGAATCAATGACATTGAAAGTGGAGTTCTTTGATGTTTTGATCGCTTTAACCACCGCTTCCAGGGAAATCAAATCAGCATCACGGAGAAAAGCTTGAACTCGGTTGTGGGTGACAGTGGAGGCAGCAGGAATCTTTGGGTTGAGATAGCTCTTCAGAGCCAAAGCAAAACAGCTACTCGACCCAGCATTGGCACCAGAGGGACCTTGACTGGAAGTTTTGCTATTGTGGAACTTCCAAAACTGCTTTGATGTGATGACATCATTGATTGCAAGCTTCTGAAACAAAACGTGCCTCAATGAAATTCAGATTGTTTTGGTAATCCTTTAAAGCAGCAGCATAAAGAGGGAACAGATTCTGGTTTGAGGAGCAGGAAGAAAAAAGGTTAACATTTTGAAGTATTTTTGGCGAAACTGGCATTAAACCAAGGTGGGAAGGACAGATTTCTAATTTTAATTGGATCCCGCCTAGGAATAAAGTGATCAATGGTCAAAGTGCAAACTGTCTTGAATTCAGTCCAGAGCTGGTCAACTATGGGGTCAAGATTACAGAAGTCAAGCAGAGCAAAGTCAAGTAATCTATCGACAGCATCCCTGTCGTATTTGTCAAAAAGATATGTGCGGCCAAGGTCACTTTGGTGGGAAGGGAGAGGGGGAGGTGCACAACAATCAACCTGGAAACAGGCACTTATCATAAAGTGGTCACTCATGCCTATAAAGGATTTAATTGAAATTGCTGTTGACTGTGGACAGTGAAAAATAAGATCAATAGCTGTTCCAACATTGGCTCAAGCATGTCAGGGGTCGAGTGACAATGTTCACAGCCTGACTCAGAGAAAACCTGTCACATAGGCGTTGCAATCCCTCTGGATAAACACAGTCTGCTGGACAAGGGAGGACATTGAGGTTGAAGTCACCCATGATAAAATCGGGAGCTACAACCAAGGGATGTGACTGCAGGCATGGAGTGATTGCTGCCAGGAACTCTAAATAAATTGCAGTGAAGCAGTTTATGGACTCGCTGGGAGGTCTATACAGCAGCAAAAGATAGGCGGGAGGGTAAGAAAATCCAAGAGAAACTACAATAAATTCAAGTTTCACTGCTGTAAACTAGCTTGGGCTGCAGGAATGTTTCACTCCCAGGAGCACCCCTCCACCAGTTCTCAAGCGATCTCTACGAAAAACTGTATATTTTGGGGAAGAATGTCATTTTCCGTGCATGAATCATCGAGCCAAGTCTCTGTGACAGCCACACAATCAGCATCGATAGAATCGAGAATGGGCCGCAATGCATAACGCTTAGGAAGGAGGCTACGAGAATTAAAAAGTAACAATGAAAGGGTGAATTTTATACTGAGCCTATCAGGAGGAGAAATACTATTCCGAATAATGTTCACTCTATGAGAAGGAGACTTAGGCCCCATCTGGTTAACTTCAACTGGTGGTTCATCAGGAAATGGGCCAGAGGTTCTCGCGCCGAAGCGGTAAGTAGATCCCTCCGGCACATTTCCATCAGCACCACTGCTGCATATGATGGTGTCAATGTCAACATTCGGGTCATTAGGTTGGACTAAAGGTGGCAGAATCGTTAATGACCTAAAAAGAATTGATGGAGCGAGTAAGCTGGGCAGCTACATTCTGAGCTCCAGTTTTTAGAATAGTGGAAGCCATCCTCGGAGATAGCAGATGATTGGATGTGACGAAGATCCAGAAAGTTGACATTGACAAGATCTTCAAAACCCCGATCAGATAAATTATTCAGTTGTTGAAAGGATCTGTGCTTGCGTTGTCCATAGTGTCCCAAATCACTCCCAAAATGAAGTCCGGCACCAAATCAAAAAATGCAGCGGAATGCCCACTGCAATGTGAGCATCACTCTCGGCTGTATTCTCCACTACAACTCAAAGAGCTCATGGTGAGATTCAGTTGAAGCTGAGTGGATACCTAACGTTTTGAGGCTAACTCATATTGACCTCACAAGACACTGCACAATAAATGAGTACCTACCTATTTGATGAGCAAAATAACTGCAGCAAGAAGGAACAAAGGAAAAGTGCATTTTCCAACATTTGAAAATTTATTGCTGCTTGATAAAAGGTGATGAACACCTCTTTGGCTAAACACTTTTGACCAGGTCAGATGGCTGGTGGTTGCACAACTGAAGCATGCACAAAATAAACCATCAGCTTTTGGATTCCAAAGACTGCTTATCTCATGTCCACTTTCCCAACTGAAGCGTGCACAGAATAAACCATCAGCTTTTGAATTCCAAAGACTACTAATCTCAAGTCCACTTTCCCATAAAAAATAAATCCTTTCACGAAGTATTTCGCCATCCCTATCTTTTGCATTTTTCAGGCCATTGCTGATGTTTACAGATTTTTTCAGCAGAATGCATAGGAAAGTTCGATGTAGAAATCCATTTGCAGAGGAAGGTTTCATGTAGGTTTCGTGAACATCGTGTTCGTTCAGGTGTTGACCATACCCTTGCAGTTTCTAAGCCAGTGTTCATGAAGAATTCGAGGCACCCGATGCCCGTTCACGTGATGAAGCTTCTGTGATCGGAGCTGAAACGATATCGTCGTGAAGACAAAAGAGGACGGTCAAATGGGATCAAAGGTGAGAAATCAATATTTGTCAACCATACCCTGTCCAAAGCATGTTTAGGTACCGTTTCGTTAAAAATTAGACGTCATTCTGCACGCTTATTTCTAAATTCCAAACAAATCACCAGAATTTCGACCAATCGGATGCGACGGAAATCGTAATGCTGCAATTATAAAAACAGTTTCATGAATGCACATTTCCGAACGATTTCTGGCAGCAGCCTGTGTGGCCGAGTTGTTTTTTAAAACTATGTTTGGGGCCACAGGAATAAAGCCATTGGTTAGTGGTATCCCCGGGTGGACACCGGACATGCATCATTTTTGCCACGGCAAACCACGGATAGCAGCAAAATGGCTCACTTGATTCAACTGGACAGCATGCATCTTTCGGCCGCAACATGAATGATGTTTCAAAAAATGATTGCAAAGTCAAACACAGGGTTGCAAAAAGTCGGGAGCACGGGAGCATTGCTCCCGGGACCGTTGGGGGCTGACCGGGATCGAAATTGGGCTAAAGAGCAAAAAAAAAAAAGCTCTCCAACTTATTTCGCCAGGGACCGAAATGGGCCTACGACCAAAAAAAAAAAAAAAAGCTCATCGCCCAAAATTTTCACCAGGCCCCAAAATCCGTGCTCCAAACAACTTTTTGCAGCCCTGGTCAAACAGACGTGGTCTTGAGAACCGGCTGCTTGTGCGGAGGTCACAGTGGTGGTGGTTCGAATCCTGCGGTGAAAAATTTTGGATTTTTTTTTTTTGAAAATACCTACCGAAGTGCTTTTTGACACCAGTGGCAGTTGGTTGACACCAGGAAGAGGAAAGGTCAAGTTTTTCACAATCACAATCACCTTCGATCTTTTCACAATCACCTTCTGGAGATTTTACGCACCATCTTGCCTGCATTCTCTGATCTGGATTTCATGCAATGTATGAAGCATCCTGTCTTAAGTTTCATTTTTTTTTGAAATTGAATTGCGCTCGTTTCCCTTTCCACATTATTGACTGCATCTGGGAATTTTTCGTAAGAAACAAAATAAGTAATTCGTAAAATTAGGTTCGGCTAGATTGGATTTAGGTGGATGTCGTAATTGCTGTTTCCTGGCGAAACGCTGTAGTGTCTCATCCGGAAGCCTCTTGCAACTTTAGCTGGGTGAGGGTGACTGATGAGTGCCCCAGTGAGGCTAGATTGGTACCAAATAGGTAGGTACCTAACATCTTTTGGTTAAATTGACTTCATGCACCAGACGACATTAACATAACATCGTCAAACATTTGTGATTGTAATGTGCCGCAAGGCAAAGACTGGCATCTCACTCTTAAAGTTGAAGTTGGGGTTCTCGGCAGTGATTATCAAGAATCGAAACTTTTGCTTCCATTCACGCCTCACGGACAGTTTGGTGAACAACCCTCCCAGGAAGTGTGATATTGTGTTGGTCATGTTCCGAGGGATTGGTCTCTTTTCATTCAACTTGTTTCCAAATGCAAGGATACCTATCTGCATGAACTTGTTGGGGGCCACAAGCATTGAAGCCATTGGACAGTGGTATCCCCGGTTCATGCATTATTTTTTGCCAATGGCCACACAAACCACAAATAACATATGTTTGAGCCAAGGCAGCATGTAAAATTTGTGCCGTTAATGAGAAAGATGCATTTAAGAAACATGGCTGCGGAAGCAAACCATCGGTGCAGAAAACCAAAACAATTGCTGTGACGGAATGGGATGGAATGTGTCAATCTACCTAATTGTTTGTTTTTATTCCTATTTAGGTGGGAGGGGGGATTTGGTAACTACCTAACTGGATTTGGAGAAGGAAGTCACCTGTTAGAGGATTCAGAAAGGGGAAAAGGAGAAGGTACCATAACGGAGGACATGAAAGGTGAGTCCTGATTCATATGTTGCAGGGCATTCTCAATGGAATGAAATTTTCAAGTCATACGCAACCCAAAGTGGGTTTTTGTCAAAATAGATTAGGTACTGCGGCAGCGGAAAAATAGAATACAAACAACAGGTTACAACGAACCACATTCCCATGAAATGCCATCAAAGTTGCAGGCGCAGTTCGTCATCCGAAGTCTTCCTGCCGAAACACTGGAGTGTCTCACCTGGAAGCCTCATGCAACTCTAGCTGGGTGAGGGTGACCGATAGACATACGTGACGTTTTAAATTTTTTAAAAAATTTTATTGCATTCATATTCATAATGACGTTGCATTCATATTCATATTCCTAAAGGAGGGGGGTTAGGTCAGGTTAGGTTAGGTTAGCCTAACCTGACATCTAACCTAAACTAACCTAACCCCCTCCTTTAGGAATTTGAATATGAATGCAACGTCACTCACGTCTCACGTGTGACTGATGAGTGTCCCAATGAGGCCAGGTTGGTACCAAATATCTTTTGGTTAAATAATTGACTTCCTACTCCAGACGAATGTCGTCAAACATTTGTCGTTGCTGTTTTATTTGGGTACGCACCTATTGGTCGAAATTCTGGTGATTTGTTTGGAATTCTGTTTCTATTTTTATATTTTCCAAATGCAAGCACACATCCGGGGCAAAGACACGGCACTCATTCAACAATGATCATTTTTGGGACTAACCAAAATGTGGACGCGGACCAATGGGAGATATGGCGGTTTGCGGAACAAGCTAATTTCCTGTGCGGAACCACAACAAGGGTTGGGTTGAGTTAGGTTTAGGTTAGGTTGGGTTAGATTAGATTATGGCATTTTGGTTTGGAGGTTTGGGCCGCTCTCCTTTGGGCCCGGCTGGGGGTAGGTGGTTGACCTCAGACCCCTGAAATTGTGGTTGCGCGCTCTTTAGTTCTTTTTTCAATGTAACTGCTGACTTCGGGGGTTCGCTTGCCCTTCCTGGCATTGGCATGTGCTTTAAGTTCGCCTCCAGAACACGAATGTTGTCCCCAAAATGAACCCCAAATTTAAAATTAGGCAACATTGGCTTCTGGGGCTTCTTTCCCGGACCCCTCTCCAGGTGCGTAGTGTAACAAATACAGGCTGGTTGAGTCTGCGAAATGGACCCTGTGTGCGCGAAATAGGACAGACGACTCCTCAGGTTGGCGCGTTGCACCACGCGGTTGCAAGAGTTTGTAGGGCGTGTGTTAGGTATGAACTCTAAGGAGCGATACATCATCGAATTCGACTTTTGCGATTCTCCCTTTCGTCCAAAGTGTATTCCCCATTGATGGTAACTGTTTGCTGCAGTCGATAAATGTAAAGGATGTCAATACAGGTTCGTTAGTGTTTGACCCCCCTAAATGTGTTGCCTTATTCTTTTCTAGCCAGGTTGACCTTGGGGTCCGGAAACTGTCTTCCATGGTGGACCCTTAGGTAAAAGCTAATGTCTCCGTCGATGATTGCCAATAAGTGAATTCCCAAATCAAAATAGCACCCATGCTCGGAAGGTTTCGACAATTCAGTGTCAGTAGCGATAGGGGGTTTGGGGGGAACTTCCCTCCCAACTTTTGGGAACTTTGACGAAAGTTGGGAAAATTGCGAAGAAACTGGAAAGTGGGGAAATCGCTCTTGACAAACAATGTCCCTTCCTTGGCAAACAATGTCCTTTTTTTGGGTCCTTCCAAAACACGGAATTTGCGGTCTGTGGCTGCAGTGCGAATCTGGACCTCAAAACCTCCACACCTGATGTTGCCCTGATGTTGTCTTCCCCAACCTAACCAAATCTAACCCATTCAAACCGAACTCAACCCAACCTAACCTGACCAAACCTGCGATTCCGCGAAATTCGCTTGTTTTGCGAACCGCCATATCTTTTCTTTCTTTCTTTTTTTTTCTTTTTATTCTTTTCCCATGGCATACAGAGAAAAAATGGCACATTACATTTTTGAGATTGATATACATGAGTGCACAGCGTCAAAGAGTAACAATTTTCAGGAGATTTTTATTAACAAACAAATAAATGAATAAATGATCACCAACCTCTCATCCGACAGTTTTAAACCATTTGTTTACTCCATCAATCTGTTAAACCATTTATACACTCCAACGTTATGCCAAATCAGGGCATAAAATAAAGCACATCAGTTAGCACTCCCATTGGATAAACCATCATGTTAAGTAGTTTGGTACCACACAATAATTGAACCAGATTCCGTGAATCATATTTAAAGTTCCTTCCAAAAAAAAAAGAAAAAGAAGAAAAGGGAATGACCATTAGAGATTGTAGGCACCATACTACCAAATATTTACATAGCCTCCCATCAAAACATCACTTTCATAGGGTCCTATTACCTTTTGAGGCAAAATTTATATCATGCCCAGAAGCCACTGCACCTACTTGCTAGCTGTCGGATGTTGGCAACCAAGAAAATCAGTACATATCACTACCTACTGCGATACACCAAATAACGCCTAACTAACAAAATGACATTCCTACCTAACACAATAGACCAACCCAACACCTAGGTACCTAACCCAAACTTTCATACCTACCTACCTAACACAACAATTTCAATGCCATGAAGCTCTGCATACCAAGGGATGGGCTTCCAAGGCTGAGGTACAGCCTATTTGCCCAATGCTCCACCTCTCAGAAACGTTTGTCCCCCCATGGACTGAAACATTGGAAGGCCCCCTCACATGTGCATAGACCAATCTTTGTACCTGAAGGGCCATAATGGGTTAGCCCTGAAAGAAACTGAAGGGCTTTTATCCTGAAGGGATAAATATCCCGAACAACTTTTATGGACAATCCTGGTTAAATCATGTGCTGGGGATCTCGAAGAAATTGCTCTAGAAAAAGCTCTGGGAACTTGTCAAATTTCCAGGGAAACCAACAGAAAGTGTGGTTTATCACAAATTATGCATTCAAACAAACACCTCGATTGTCTGTCAACATTCCAGAATATGTATAAGTAGGTAGGCTACCCCTAGAGAGAGACAGAAAAATGAAACAATGCCAACAGCAACATCATCCAAACTTGTTGCTGGCCTTACCATGCACAAAACAGATTCCATGTTAACCAGTCCACTGGACTATTTTCGAAATTGAACTACCCTCAAAAAGACATTTTTTTATTTTGTTCCAATGGAAAGGTTGGCCATCGGACATATTTTTTACTCGTGACTGTACCAATATATTTCAATTCAAAATTTGCGCAAAGGGCCTGCTGTGTGTTTAGCTGCTGGATGGGTGCAGATATGTGACCATTCAAAGTGATGACTGTGTTGGGTCAGACCCAAAACCATGTTGCACCCAATTTCCTTTTGGTCACACTTCAAAACCAAAATCTGCATTGTTATTTTTTTGTCCGGACTTCTGATTTCCTGTTCACTATTCCACTCTCTGAGCAGGTATAGAAACCCACTTGCCAAGTGCCAACGATGTGTCCTCCTCTACCCTACCCTCACCCTCCTTGCGGTCAACACCCCCAATAGGATCAGTTATATCTTCGAAAAATAAAATGAATAACTGTCTCAAGGCAAAGCTCCAAATTTATTGACGCATAATTGGCAGCAGCCTTGCCTCCCTGCTTCACCAGAAAAAGAATCAGATCGCCAATTCCCAGAGGTTTTTCAATGTAAACAAATCTCATACAGGGTGTTCCAAGATATGAATTCATCCAGTTGAAGATGGTGTTTTTCAGACAAGATGCCTCATTTGGCTATATTGGTGTGCAATAACGTCTCTCTATATAATAAAGTTCAAATTAAGACATTTTTCCCTTTGGCAAAATTGAATCTTCGTGTGTGTGTCTGCAAGCGTCAATCTGTCGGCAAAGCCTTTGTGTTCGTCGCGCCGCCGCCCCCACCCCTCAACAATGCTTTGTGCCTGCATCACTGCTGGCCGAATTCAAAACTGATGATTCTCCGAAAAACAGGGTTGTGTTGACCTTGACAACAGAACGAAAGGACAAAGTCGCCGGATTTTTCTCTTGGTCTGGAACAGAATCAAAACAAAGGAGTAAAGGGCAACGCACACGGAAAAAGAAAGCTGGGTCCACACGACGCTAAATTCGCGCAAGAGTCCATTGTGCCTTTTCAGCCTGAAATGACGAAAAAGAATGCCATTGCCGCGCCACTTCTGAAAACCCCCTCCTCACGCCGCCTTCCTCTCCATTCTGAGGATGAGTTTCGTGCGGCCATGCTCCCGCGTAAAAGATGTAACTGACGCTTCAGATGCATCCCACGTATCTGACGCATCCGATGCTTCCAATGCGCCCGACGCGGCCTGGCCTGGCCTGCCCAAACTGGCATCGGAAGAATCGGCGGGGAACTTGGAGGCATCAAAAACATCCGTAGGAAGCAGAGGATGTATCCGAAGCATTGGGTGGGGCAGGCACATTTCGGGGGAGGCCCCGAATTGTCGCAACCCCCGCGCGGGGTTGTTCGATTGTTCTCAGATATTCATGCGTTTTTGCCCCTGGCAAAGAAGACCGTTTTCGGCAGTTTTGCTCTCCCCCTAATTTGTATTTGTCGTGTATGGAGTCCTTTCATTCTCAAACGCAATGAAAAAAAGAATGAATCATCGAAAAAGAAACGCTCGGCTCCAATTGCTCCATTTCCAACTTTCACCTTTCTCGCAGGACACCCCTCACCCTGGATCGCCCTCTCGCGGCCGGGTACAGTGGGAGAAAAATAATTGAACCATTGGCACATTGTCCGGATTTTCGCGGGAAAATCTGGAGCCCATCGAATCGACATTTGTGTTGCTGTCATTGATTTGACGAAAAATTCAGCCAGACCAGGTTCCCAACCTTTTAAGTCCCACCGCAAACGGCGGCATAAACTGAACATGCAGTGCAGTCAATTTTCAGCCCAAAACTGAACGTCCCGCGCCTTTCCACGCACCCAATCGTCAATCGCACGTTTTGGCAAGAAAATCCCACAATAAAGGCATGTTTTGACTCCGCGATTTTGAGATGTGCTGATGGTGACCTTCAAGAGGAATGGTTTTTCGATCGTGTCTCACCGTATCAGTCGGACGAGAAGTTCGTGATCCGATGCCGCAGTCCTGGGACACAAAATTCACACGTCATAGAGACGTGTTTTTCCTTCCTCGGTTTTCTTCAAAAAGGTTCGTTGTCTGAACGTGCAAAAAACGGACAACCACGCACATCAAAAAAAGACCCACGCACAGCCAATCAGTCAAAAAAATATTCGTTCAACCACGCACGACTAAAAAGACCAACGCACAGCCAGAAAAGACCAACATGCACACCACGCTGTCAAAAAGACCCACATCACAAAAATTGACCGAGGCCTTATCTAACCAAACCAAACAAACCTGTTTGGAAAGGTTAGAGGGGTTAGGTCAGTTAGGTTACGCTGTCCGTGGGTCTTTGCTCTGCTTGGGTGCGCGTGGTTTGTGTCTGTTTGTGAGTCTTTTTGGCGGTGTGTTAGTGTGCGCAGGTCATTTTTCGCTGTGCTTGGGCGGGTGTCCGTGGGTGTCTCTCTATTATGTCAATGTTTTAGCAGACCCTTGAAAATCATGCAGCCAGGTGATGCATGGTTGCGAATCGGGGCCGTGGAGCTGGTGATTGTGCATTCCTTTGCTTTCATTCTGATTTGAACCAATGAGAACGCCTTCGTGTTGTCGCATGAAACTGGAATTCGTTGGAACGTCGAGCGGATTGTGTTTTTGCGATGAATCATCCGGAATCTTCAAAAAGTTTTTGCATGTTTGAGAAAAAATGTTAAATATTTCATTTTGAGATGGGGTGGGTGCGATGGCATCTATTCCGAGATACGGTGGATGCGGCGGCAGGCAGTTGCTTATCTGGCAATGTTACCATACCGAGTGCCGGCCACTTCTATTGCACCGCGCACTTCTCAGCAAGATGGAGTCATTTTTGGTGGTCAGAGCATGGGAAACCGCCTGTTCAGAGCGTTCGCACTTTTTTGTCGTTGAATTTTGACTCTCGCCAAAGCTTCTTTCTTCCAACACAAGAACAATAGACTTGATGAAACAGATATTTTACAAAAATGAGAGGGAAACCATCCATGCATGTTCGACGCGGACACAAACCAATCCAGACGCAGATGGCCAATGCATGGCAGGTGCAAGCCTCTGCAAATGGTGAAAAACTCCGTCCAGAACCAGCAAGATCGTGGTGCATTGGTTCAATCAGTGCAGCGAAATCAATAAAATGTTCATTCCATTCGCTAAACAACTGAACCCCAAACTCCAGAAGGCAGGAGGCAAAGTGCAGCTTCCAGATGCTGGAGGTCCCAACTGGACACGCAGCGCCAAAACACGGGTGTGGCCGAAGGCCGCAGTGGGGCGAAGCCCCACTAGTATACCATGATAGGTGAAAAACATGACCGTATTGAACCCTGGATATCAGTTCACAAACCAGATTGTGCGCAATGCATCATTCACGGCTTCGATGAAAACTCTGGGCACTGGGAAGGAACTCTTGAGACACCCAATTGCAAAGGAAGTTGTGGGGGAGAGCCAACATTCAAAGCAGGTAGAAACCGCCTACAAATCAAGGCCAAGGAAGCAGCAAGCGGTCAGCACTCAACTTATTGTGTGTTGAAAAATTATGCTTGGACACACTGCATGCTGAAGAATGTGTTCATCCAAGGCAGGGAAGGAATCTGCATGGGTTCGTCAGTGAGAGCATGACCTTCCTTTCACTTAGCAACCGCAATTCATATCAAAATGCAATGAGGCAAAGGCAGGAGCCGCCAGTGCTACCCAAAGGAAGTCATAAAATGCCTCAAGAGAGGAGGTACCTGAATTCAAGACAAAAAACGCAAAAAAATTTGCTCCTTTATGAGGGAGAGAACACAGTGCTTTTATCTGCTTTACAAGAGGTGCAACACCCCCAGAAAGAAGATACCTACTGGGTGTTGCCTACAGGACAAATGCAAATTCCTCTTTTTGTTGTCTTGTCATGAAGGCGTAAGGTTGGATGTAACATAGGGGTAATCGTCTCGTATGCGTACTACCTTCTTTTGGTTGTGGCAAATACAGCAATTGCGACTTTCGCTCTGACCTGCGAAAAACGCGTCATGCGTGTGATGCCGGTTTTCAGTTTATCTTCCGTGACTCCCTGCGCTAGTTAACTGGCAGTTGTCGGACAGCGCTATCGCCGCGCGACTGACGCAAGGCGAACCCATTCCCCCGATGTAGTGCTCCGGAAAGACTACCTAGGAACCTATGTGGGTCAAACTGTGTTATCTTCTACTTCTTTTTCTTCTATCTAATCTCATGTTGTTGGCTTTGTTTCTTCATATCGTCATTTCCCTACCTTCTTCCTGTTCTCTCACCTACCTATGTCTAACTTTTATTCGCTTCTTTGCATATTTTCATTTGAGATTGCGAATGGGTATGTTGTGGTGTGCGTGTGTGCTGGTTAATGCTGCAGGCTTGATGCTGATGGTAGGGGAGGTCTTGTTTGGGTCGCATGTGTATGACTGTTGTGTGCCTGTATTGAATGCTATATGACTAGGCCCCGTCCACATTCCGATGATATGTCCTATATCTACCCTCCTCACCCCTCCTTCCTTTACCTACCCTTTCCTATCCTTACGAATATTGCAGCCGACGGTCGCGTGTCCTTCCCTTCCCTCCCTTCCCCTTCCCAGGTATATGATGACATTTGCTGTCATAGGTATGTGAGAACTTGCTGTTCTCCATTGACGATTGCCTCGTGGCATAATAACCTGCTGAAAGCAGCGTCTGATACCTATACCTATACCTATCGTTTCTTTTTTTTTGTTTGTTTCCTTATTTTTTTATTCATTATTTTTTCTTTTGTCTTTTTTGTCATTTTTCACCGAAACACCAAATTCATGTCTCGCAAGAAATATTCAAACGTGTTGATCTCGATTATACTCCTCCACCATTCTTCAATTTGATATCTAGGCAACAGTTCATGAGTGGTGTCGTGAA
>JASGXE010013012.1:0-12912 GCA_030068105.1 Sinentomon sp. SZTP_YWyxl
TGACTATGTATTCAGCCCAAGGGAAGAAGAGTGGGATCAGTGACCTGAGACCGTAGGTGGTCACATCTGAAAACTTCTGTTCAGTGTCCAAGCTGAATTCGACAAGCTTCAGAGTTGATTTGGCATTGGGAGAGCCAGAATGAGGAAATCTGTAGAGGGCGATGAAAAAAAAAACTAGATTTGGTTCGCGATAAATATGAAAAAAGAAAATAGATAAACCGATACATATTTCACATCAGGTCGATAGTACAACAACATGCCTAATTCAATGATCCACATGATGTTATCCATTTGCATAAATTGCATGCTTCAATTCAGTTATTTTGTAGGTCCGCCAACTAACTCTCTGCCTGTGATGATCAGATTGGCTCGTGATGCACAGCACCTCAAGAAACCAAGGAAAGACCAAAAGCAAGCAACATGCGTATGCCAGCAAATTTTTACAATAATAAAGATTTTTTCATGACCATTTTTCATGACCAATTTTCATGACCATACTTATGACTTGAATTGACCAGAGGGTAGCCAAATATTAAATAACCAGTTATGTCATTGCATCTACACCTGTACATTGAAGCAATGGAAGGGTTGAGGCAATGTTTACGCACTAAAACCTTTGGCTGAACTTCCTGCATAAGCATGGACCAGACACATGGTCTGGTCGACAGGGTGTAAGACACTTCACCAGAGAAATGGCACAGAAATCTACAATGTCCACATGAACAGTCACTGAAACAATAATGACTCCCATGATCCAATGAAGATGCTTGTATGAAGAATGTCGTCATTGTTTCTGTGACTATTATTATTTTATAACAATATGGGAAAAGGGAATGAAAACTGGGCCTTGGTCAGTAGTGTCGACAGGGGGGCTTCAGCCCCCTCAACTATCTGTGAACAAGTGTGAAGCCCCTCCAAACAAAATTCTGAAAACCGAAAATGAATAAACGATTTTTTACGCTGTCTGTTCAATGCTGCATGTTGGTATTCTTTTCAGAAAAAGTGTGCTTTTCCGAGATTATCGTCCGGCCGGCTGTCAATTTCACTATTCCCAGGAAAAGGATACATGGAATCATAAAAGATGGCACAAGTCCACCAGGGCGCATATGTCACCTCTGCCTGGAGAATGGACGTCACTGCCGAGAGGTTGAGATCGATGGGTTTACTGGTTTTCTTCCGAACAGCGACCGGCCAGAGATGGCAGAGAGAATGGATTTTCTGTGCATCAAAAAATCCCTTTTCCGGCTTGCCCCAAACCAAAATCTGAGAGCTTCAGGCTGTTTTGAGTATCATGTCATACCTGTATCCGGTCAGTCGATTAATTGACCATGCCACTTTTCAGCAGAAATTGTGCCCAAAATGCCTTGAGATGCCATCTGAGGAACTCAAATTTGTCAATGCGTCAGCTTTTGGGGGACTCTGTCCCCCAAATCCCCTGCCGGGGGCTCTGCCCCCTGGACCCCCGCTGGGGGCGGCTGCACCCCAGACCCCCCGTGCTTGGGGCTGCGCCCCCCAGCCCCCCACTTCAAAAATCCTGGCGACACCACTGGCCTAGGTACCGTAAATAAATGTGTAGAATCAATTTTTAGAGCACTACTCCCTTTCATACATGTGATGGCAGCTTAACCTCAATGACTGCAGGTCAAAGGGCACAAGAGTTTTCGGAGATCACTCTCACCTCAATTCCTCTATAGTGCCCATCTCCCCCAGCGCAGCAGAACAGCACAGCAACTTCACTTCGCTTTCGTCCACTTCTTCGTAAAGAATTCTGTACTTGTTATCTGCAAATAGGGAGATACCTTGGTATGTTGGTAGGTCAGGAATTCGAGATGCAGCAAGGAAAAGAAAAACCACTTTGTCCCATTCTACCACAAAGATCAAGTAAAACGAAGAGTTGCTGCTTAACTGATAGAAATATGCCTAATAAAATGAAGACCAGGAAAATCAGTAAATAACTTCAGAAACAAAGTTTTACAGAATTTGATTGATTCTACGTTGTATACAGAAGGTTGATTCATGCTACCAGAATTGCCAACATCAACAATTAATCCCATCAGAATAACCCACCCTGTCTTTTTGGTTGCCACCAATACCCATCGTATCGTGAGAATTCTTCCTGGATAACATAGGAGGGCATCCCAGCACTGAGTGGATCTTCAGATAATTTGCCTCCTTTGTGAACAAATGTCAACCTCATTTCTTCACCTGAAAGTAAGAATTATTTAAAGAACTTCGGTACAGAATAAATTTAGACAATTATTACCTACATGCACCAACAACGCATTGCACCAATAACGTATTGGGTGATTAGCTATCATGTAAGCGGACATTTTTGGTGATGGTATTTTTTTGTTTTGTATCCAACTTTGTATTGTGTATTTGGGTCCTTTTTATGCCTATAAATACTTGGGGGCTTTGCCCCCTGCAGCTTTCGGCCGCCAACCCCCATTCGGGGCTGCGCCTTCGGCCGCTCTGATGGCCGCTACGTGACTGCACTCTAAAACTGGAACTGGTGCCAATTTAGCAGGATGTAAATGCACTGTAAAGTTCACTTTGTGTCAGGCTATAGGCCTAAGTCAAAAACCTGACTGACTGACACTTCTATCATTTGAAAATTACCCCAAAAAGACCATTTAAACGTTTCAATGCCAACCGTTCTTATTCGGAAACAAAACCAATACCCAACCTGAAAATTCACAAATTTGAAAAATTTAAGGCATATTATTGGATCCGAACTCCGCCCCTTCAGATTAAAAGATGCCACTTTCGTCTGTCTTTCCGACCTCATTTGCCGTACCTCGCTGAGGGATGATGCACACACAAGTGCCACGACAAATCTCGTGTCACAACTGGGAATCGAACCCCAACCCATGACCTTCAGATCACGAGTCGGACGCGAAATTCACTGCGCCATGAGGGTCGGACAACGCGTCGACACGTTAACGACATCTAAAACTATTCTACTCTGACCTTACTTAACCTAAACTAACCCTACCTCTGCCTGGTGTCAACCTGCTCAGGGTGCTTGCCGCCTGGTTAGAAAAAAATAGGATATTTCTCGAAAAAAAGTAGGACGCCAAGACAAAAAAAGTAGGACACTTAAGCAAAAAAGTATGACGCTTATTTATGTAAGGGGTAGGACATAAAACACTTAAAAAGTATGAACTTGGGAAATCAAATGGTGTAACTGAAGGACTCACGACATTTGGAATCGTGGAAATAATTAGAAAAATACGAGTTCCTGTATATGTAAAGTTACCAAATACATATAATAGTTGACCACATTTATACAGGTATAGACTGAAACCAGGGGTGGGGGAGGAAGTGGAAGGCTTCAATGCTACATGAGCATGCGTGGTGTGTGTGGCAAAAAGGGAAGGCATTTATTCATTTTTTCATGCTGATAATGCTACAACGCAGGTGATAAAACCAATGACAATATAAGTTAGAAATATGAATGAGGGTGATCAACAACCCTCGTGGGCCTATCAATGTTGAGAAGATTCATTGCAGACTTTTCCCAAATTGTCCACTTCTTACCAACAATTTGAGTGAATGAAGTTTCAGCTATGAGTGAGACCTGTCTCCAAGTTCCTGTTCTGAGGCCCCACAAAAAAAGTTTTGAGGACAGTGATCATGCTGCCCACCCCCAATCACCACTGCCCCATACCTCATCGAGCTTTAACTTCCAAAAAGACAAAATGTTAGATGAAATACAAAGAGACAGCAAACAGTAGATTGAATGTGCCAGCACGACATAGCAGATTTGAGATTCAAGAAAATGCAGTGATAGTGGTCAGAGGAGTGGAAGTAGTTGACTGTGGACCAGGCCTAGCATAGCACATCGTAGAAAAAGAAAAGTCGTCACGAGTTTCCCCTTTATTTTTTGATTTCAAAAACCATAAAAATGGAATATTTCCTGATCTGCCGTGTCATTCTGTCAATTTAGTTAAATTTTGCTTTCAAATCTCAAATCTGCATAGAAACTTCACAGATTTGATTTCTCTTTCTGTGTTTCAGTTCAAACTTCACAAGCAAGCAACGTTCAAAAGCATGGAAAAACATTTTTTTCACAGACATTTTTTCAATTTTTCGAAAAAGTAGGACATTTTGATTGAAATGCTCAAAAAGTAGGACAAAAGTAGGACAAAAGTAGGAAAATAAGGACATGTTCAAAAACGTAGGAAAAGCAGGAAAAGTAGGACGAGCAAGCACCCTGCCTGCTGCATGGTGTCAACCGACTGCATAGTGTATGTGTGGTGATAACCGATAACCTACTGCATCGTTCAACACTGTGCGGTGTCACGCTGGCATCAAACAGGACACTTTTCAAAAGATTTTTCAAAAAAAAAAAAAAAGAAACACTGGTATTCAAGCCCACCATCCTTGCACCAGCAACACGACACCTTCATAGTTCTTACCACTCGGCCACGCCGCCTGCAGTGGAAAATTGCTTCGGGAATCCACGTAAAAAAATCATTTCAATCAAAATTCGGGAATCCACGTAAAAAAATCATTTCAATCAAAATTCTGGCGATTTTGTTTGGAATGAAGCCAGTAAATGAAGCATAACATGGCCCACTCAACCAGGTGTTAATTCTTGTATTTTTGGGGACAAAGCAAAAACTGTTCAGCAACATTACAACTGATGACAGAAGCTGACCTGAAGACGTGTTGAAAATGTACAAATCGCCATTGCAAACATAGGCCACAATATCTGGGTTGGACGGACATATCTGAGGAGATAGTTTTGAACTGGTTGTCGTTGTTTTCATTCCGGATGGAAAAATATTCTGAAATAGATGAGTGGAAAATGACAGGCATCGTTCCAAGAAGTAGCAAGAGTGACCTCAGTCAAGTAATAAAAAACATTTGGATTAAGTCTATACTTGAATGGAAAGTCTTTGCTGCTTCAACGAGCAAAGGTCAAAATTTAGGCCTGCCAGTTCCACAGCTGTGTCCACTACACCATCTTACCCAAATGAGTGACGTGTAGCTATTCCATAAAAAACGGCTCATTACCTACCTAGTTATTAATCAAAAACTAGGTACAAATGCATTAGGCTTAGCAGGGTCTAAATCTTGCGAGTGTTTTTTCCCAGCAACATTTATTCCAGAAATCAGCACAGTGTGCACAGAGCACAAGAAGACGATCTCTCCCTGGCACACTCCATCCCCAAATTATTACCACTTGTTGCTGCTTTAGTTTATTGAAAGCTCTGAAAAATGGCCTGCCAGTGCAGCAACCGCACAACACAAAACACTCGTACGGCCGAATGCACCAATAAGCCCAAGCTTACCCTAAAACTAACACTTGGCTAAGTGATAGCGAAGTGACAGCTGAGTGCTAGTCACAAAGCATTGCACCAACAATAAGTGGTAGCTGAGTTACATCTTAGCTAAGTGGTAGCTAAGCACGAGCGAAGTCCTAACTGATCTGCCTTCTGTCAGGAATTGCAATGCTTTGCTATATGGAGCTTCTTTCGAAATTTTGTTTCTGGCAATATCTCGACACTGGCTGCGAGTTGAGCTGCTATAATGGTCTCTAAAGACGCCAAAAATTCAGGAGATGCGCTCATGTAGAGGCGATAATTTCGCTAAGACGACTCCTTCACCCTCAAAAAGGACGAAGAAAAATAATTGTTGAGAGGATCTTTCTGCAATGGCAGCCGAGAACTGCCACAACAAATTTACTGTCAGATCAAAGCTTCATAAATTTCAATATTTTTCGCAAATCAAGACTGCGCGCATTCGACCACGATCTGATTCAACATGCTGGAAAAGAAAGAAGACAGTGCGAACGGCACCACAATTGTGACGACACCGAAATGGGGCGCGGGGGTGTTGCATGAAAACGAGTTTGTATAGATACCTCATTGGTGAACAAGTTACCTAGTCAGTTGAGGACGACGAAACAACTTTCTTATTCGCGCATGAATTCCAGAGATGAGCGGAAATGGAAATTTGCAGTGGAGTCGGAATCGGGGCGGAACTTCGTGAGGTCGGAACGGAACCGGAACGACATTCGGTGTCGGAATAGCTGCGGTCGGAATTTATGCGGAATCTCGGTAACACTGCACAATTTTTGAGTTTTGTACGTAATAATTCAGGGACCTTATTCAATTGCGATACTTAACTTTAAGCATCACCTAAAAACGACTTATGGTGACTTAAGCCATTCCTAGCGAATTCAATTGCAATACTTAAATTTGATACTTAGCTAAGTATTACTTTAGCTGCTAAGTACTGCTTTGGTGAATTACATGGAACTAAATGTATTTTTAAGTATTGGTTTAGGAGAGCCTCCAGGCTCTCCTAAATGCTGCTTGTAGGAACTTTTTGCAAATTTTTTCGAATTTTTTCAGCTTTTCTTTTCCACAAAGATCAGTTTTTATGTTTTTTAGGACTGGTTGGTTGATTTTGGCTGGCTTTTCTAGAATTTCAAGTATTTTACTTTCCAGCAGGTTCCCACTTGAAATCTAAACTTTGTTCCAAGACATTTCTAGGACTTGGTCTTGGTTCCTTGAGCATTCTAGGCAGGTTTTGGGGCACGGATGGCCAACATAGGGTACATATTTATTTTGATAGGGTTGCTACAAGTGCTCCCAATCCAGGTCAACTGCGGGGCAGGCACTTCCAGTGGGATTCCAAAGGGTTCACCCTGCAATCGTGCCTTGAAGAATAGGGCCATCGTTTCAGGTTTTTGCAGGGGAATATGCTCGGAGCCGAATTGGACGGTTTGGAGGCAGAGCCTCCAAATAATTGGTCATGTGCATAACCGAAGTGGGGCATTTTTTTTTTGTTTTTTATTTTCATGTTGGCCCTTGGAACTGTGCTTTTTTCGGTAGCATTTTTTTTTTTGCTTTTTCTTGCTTTGCTTCTCTTTTTTTCCAGATATTTCCACAAGCTGTGAGTGGATATGGCACGAATTCTCCATATTCTGGAACATGATAGGCCTCTGAAGCATTTTAGAGAAAGAGTGTCCATTGAAGATCTCTCAGAGCAGGAATTTAAGGCACGTTTCCGCTTTTCCAAGCATCTCTTTCTTGTTGCATTGGGGATAATTGGAGATGACGTGCAACCCAAATCAATGACTGGAAATGCCATTTCTGCTGAAGACCGCATTTTATGTGCCCTGCGTTTCTTTGCAACCGGTAGCCTGCAGTTTCCTGTGGGAGGTATGTGCGGAATGTCCCAGTCTTCCGTGTGCCAGATTGTGCATCAAGTTGCTGATGCACTTTGTGCAGTCTCGCAGGACTACATAAAAATGCCACAGATGGCAGAAGAGCGTGCCAAATTGAAGCAACATATACCTACATTCCAAGCACAATTTCCCCGAAGCAGTTGGTTTGGTGGATGGAACACTGGTACAGATTGTCCTGCCCTCCTTGAATGAGCACATATACGTTTGCAGAACTGAAAGCAGTTCCATTCTATAAATGTTCAGATTTTTTTTTTTTTTTTTACTGTTGGCCTCTCAATATATTTTCAGGCCATTATTTTTTGTCATTTGTTTTTTATTTTTTCCATAATTCCACGAGTTAACAATCAAATGCTCACATCAAACATTGCCAAAATATTTGAAGTAATTAGCCACAACACAAGCAGGAAATCATACGGTGGCAAGCGATGATCAAGATATTTTTTTGTTTTTAGGCGATTTCAAAATTCAAAAATCAAATTTTCTCCAATGACAAATGCATGCAGATGATATTAGACTGTGAATTTCACATCCTCAATGTCGTCTCCCGGTTCCCAGGATCAACTCATGATGCTTGCCTACACATGGAACCATAGTTCTGTAAAAACGCTCTTCGATGGAGAATTTGGAAGTTGCCACCTTCTAGGGGACAGTGGTTATGCCCTTCAGAGCTGCCTGATCACACCAGTTTTAAGGCCAGTTGATGTGCATCAATCAAACTATAACTGTTCCCACAAGAGAACAAGTCGGTTTGTGGAGTCCACTATTGGAAGGTGGAAAATGAGATGGCTGTGCATAAACAGTATGCATGATCTGCCCATGTACAAACAAATTGGTGGAATGCAAAACTTGACAGCTAAATATCTCTTCTCAGGTTTTTCGCCACAAACAATGCCAACCGAAAACTTTCCCAAGGAAGTTCTAAGCCAAAACCACTCTCAAAATACACAAAAATTCAACATAAAAATGCTTTTTAAACTGTTGAAGCAGAAACTATAGTAAATATCAGCCAACAGTCCTCCATTTTCTTAGTCTAAGTAATGCTTAAGATGAGATGATACTTAAGTATGGTAATTGAATACCACTTGGATCTGACTTAAGTACCTTCCTAAGTTACAGAATTAGGCATTACTTAACCAATAAGTATTACTCAACTTAAGTATCGCAATTGAATGAGGTCCCAGATCTTTAAGGAAATTACCTGAAGGAAAAAATCGGCCCTTCAGGAACTTCGAAAACGCACAGGAATAGAATATTTTCGCACTTCCGACAGTTTCGGTACCAACAATTCCAGCTTTTCGGAATTCCGAAATTGTTCGGAAATTTCCGACTTTTTGGGATTCCGAACTTTCGGAATTTCGAAAAGTTCCTGGATATTGAACATCTTTTCTGTTGACCGATTGGGGTTAGTTTTGTCCTAAATTTATTTCGGATTTTTCCTCAATTTCATTTTATTTGCCGGAAATTTTGGATTTATTTCTCCAAATTTTTGTATTGATGTTTCCGAAATTTTGCATTCATTTTCTGATTTTTCTGTAATTTTGGATATTTTCTCCGAAATTTTGTTTCTATTTGTCCAAACTTTTGCATTATTATTTCCGAAATTCAATAATTTTTTCCGGTATTTCGGATTTTTTTGAAATTTTGGATTTATTCTCCACATATGTATTTCGGATTTATTTTTTCAAAAATTTGGATTTTTTGTCCGTTAGTTCAGAAAAATCAATTTGGAATTTCGGCAAAAATAGCCCGAATTTTCCAAGAAGGAAATGCAAATTTCCAAAAAATAAAAAATAAAAATTTTGGAAAAATTAATAGGTACGAAATGTCACAAAAAATAATCAAAAGTTCGGAAAAAGTTATCCGAAATGCCAGGAAAATGCGAAATTTCGAAAAAACAAATCCGTAATTTCGGAAAACATAATTCAAAATTTTGGAAAACCTCAATCCGAAATTTCGGGACGCAACTGGTCCGAAATATATATTTTTCTTTCTTTCATGGCAAATATGAATACAAATGAAACTGAAATATTTTTTGACGGAAGGAAAAAAGCGGAAAGTTCGCCAGAAACTGTTCCATCACACCTCCGATGTTTCAAAATGCAGGATGCGAATGCTCAACCTTGCTTGCAATAACAAAAAACGGAAAGGAATCCGCTCATCGCACATCCAAAGGTAAGCTAAGTCTGATCTGGACCAACCCAGCACTAATGCTAAGATACCACTCAGCTATCCCTTGAGTTACATCTCAAGTTGGTGCAATGCAAATGGTGCAATGCCTAGCACTTTGGCTAATGCTAATGCTAAGCTTAGCCCTTAGAAGCGACTATCCCTAACCCTAAGTCTTAGGTCGAACTCCCACTAAGCTTAAATGTTGACGCAATGGAAATTGGCACTTAAGTTCAAGATAAGTGTAAGCTTAGCGTTAGTCGTATTGGTGCATTCGGCCGATAATGTTCAGTGCCCATCTAGGCCTACCTGCCAGGAAGATATTTAGCTGGCCTCCAAATTTGTCAAGGCTAATGTGAGATCGTTTTGCACTATTTTGAAGTAGCAACTAGCCTTGATGATTAGAACACATCTTGACCTTTCCACTTGGTTCGACAAAGAGCCCTCGCAAACCTCACGAATTTATCTAGGTATTGTATTCTAAAGTTAATCGGCCCATCCTATGCCTGAGGCAAAGCATATGACATCACACCACCCCATGGTTCATGTTCTTTCAACGAAAGTACCCAATGCTACTATTTTATGGGTCTGTTTCTTGGGAGACATGTGTGGCTCTCCAAACTCAACCCACTAAAGATATCTAGCTCTCGTCATTGGTTAGCTTAAATTAATGACAACACTTGCAACCAGACTTGATGCTTTGTAAATTGTTGGAATCATCAGATAAATGTCATTACTGTAGCAGAAATGTACAGCCGTATCCTCTAAATCTATCATTTATTTAACCCGGCTGAGGTCAGCAGCAAGCATGGTTGAAGATTGTGGTTGTTTCGTAGTTGGAGGTCCACAAGGCAGCATGTACCTACTCAACTTGATTGTCTCAGAAGCTGGCTCACCAAGAAGCAGCACTGAGGACTGACAAGGCACTGCAGGTCGTTTGGTGGTGACCCTGAAACAGGTTCAACTTTGTTGTTGGCCAAAAGAAAGAGCCACTTTTCGAGTGCCAGATCAATGATTTGTTGGTATTTTGCAACCACAATAGGAAGAGAATGCAATAATTGCTTTCCAAACTACAGATGGCATTTGAAAAAGTCAGTTTGTGTGTTCAAACAATGGAACTTCCGCTCCTTACATGTCATCCACATTTCACCAACCTGTGAGCCAGAATCGATGCAGTGAAACAAAGATCGTGCAGCAGGGAAAACAATCTTCCCAGACTTCTGATGCAGTTGGTAGGAAGTGATCCCCCAGTCATCATACGCTTCCGTTCCCAGAAGAGCAACTCTTCTTTTGACAAGTTACTCATGAGGGACATGGCCTATTTTAGGTACAAGAAATGGAATTGCAAGTCAAAGTTTTGGCCATTTATTATTTTGTGAAAAAAAAGGCCTAAACATTCCCTTGATGCCACTGAATGAATGAGGTCAATTTTATGCTTTCAAACAAACTCACCAATTTATGTTATTATATTATATTTATGTTATTTTGTTTGCACAAATACAATAGGCCCAAGCACCTGCAAGCTTAGGTTAGGTTAGGTACCTATCAGATGCGGTTTTAAACAGGCTCTCATGCCATAAAGGCAATCATCAATGGAGAATGGAAGATTTCTCTCTTTTTCAGAAAACAGCAAAGTCCATCATATACCTGGGGAAGGGAGGGAAGGACAAGAGACAGCTTCTGATGTGATCAAAAATTGGTGCAATCTTGACTGACACCAAGTGGAGACATGGAGAGGAACTGACTAAAACGCTGAACCTGCTTGTCCTGCTGGTAAGGTCTTGAAGGGTTGGGTTAGGTAAGGTTGGTTAGTTTGGGTTAGGATAACCTAATCTAACAATAACCTAACCTATTTGACCATTACCAGCAGGACAAGTAGGTTTTCCAGCAGGACAAGCAAGGTTCAGCGTATAGTCACACCCCATGGAGAGAGCCACGGATGTCTCCAAATTGTCCAACACCACAAGGCCTCAAATTCAAGCATGCACAACATTCACAAAAACAAAAAAGAAATTTTCCCTGCAGTTTGTAGGTTAAAAAACAATACTGGTTCCGGGAAAGTGCACCGAAAGTAACCTAGCCTGTATCGATTCCCACTGTCGACTATGCTCGCTGATACAAGGTACCTAAATTAGAACAAAACCAAACCCAGGTAATTATTACTTCAAAACAAAAGGCAGATGGCCTACCTGAAAACTTGAATCAATTAGCACCTCCCTCTGCAAAGTTGGAAGGCTATGGCTTACAGTCTGGTCTGGAAACTGGTTGTTTACTACCTGCTGATTAAAATCAGCATACATTAATGTTGTTTCCCGTAAACTTGAAGATGATGACAAAAAATATATCCGTGTGCAATTGTTCGGCAGGAGTCGGATGCAAACTGAACTGGGAATCCTGGTTCCAACACTGGCAAGATTATATCGTTGATCAAGAATGGCCTGGTGGAATTCATGCCTTGCCTTTTTTGCATGGGTGGACTTCGGATGATTCATGCTGTAAACTTTGGGCCTACCTGCAAAAATATCCCTTAAAGCCAGAAAAAACAAGAGGAACAGATACATTCATGAATTTAAACACCAAGAGTAACAAATTTAATGCAAAAGGGCATGCATAACCCCATTCTTGATGGAATGGCGATAGAGGAAGGCCACCCTTGGGTAGAGAGAGGTTTAACAATAACCATTCAGCTTCCAGTCTCAGGGATTAGGTATAGTGCCGGGATCAATATTGAGACCACAACCGCAAGGTATAGCGCAGCAGTTGTCATTCGTTCGTGCTGGTTGCGAGGTGCGGCTTGCGGCACCTGTGTTCAAATCTTGCGATGATTGGTCTTGGCTTTGCGGAGACCAAACCAATGATCGCAATGTGGGATGTGCCGATTGTGTTCAGGCGCTGTCGCCCGCACATTAGAAAATTATCTGGTGCGGTATTCTGTGTGCTGTCGCATGCCCTGCTTTTGACAGACGGCAGGAGACTTGCATCCGTTTGCAACACCTGGGCCGCCTGGACGCAATTATTATTGGATTATCGCTTCCAGATGTTGCACGGTGCGCATGGAGCGAGACCATCGCAACGCAGCCTTTTCAATTGATCCGCGAACAGGACCATAAACTGTTTCACACAGTCGTTTCATTGCAATTCACGGAAGGGAAGCCTCTTCAAGCAGGGCAGCAACGCAGCCGGCTTTGTTGTGTCGTGGGATAAAAAAGCCTGCATAAAGCCATCTGAAATTGATACTAATGCCGAAACGGCCCCAAACGGGCCCAAAAGACCGCAGAAACGCGCAGAAAAGGCATAAGCATGCATTGAATTTGACCAAGTGCTTTAATGTGATTTGCTTTCAAAAGGCGGAGATCTGAAGGTAGATTGACAACAATCAAATGGGCAAACGCAATGAAACAATGCCGGCATCGCAGGCACTTGCCGATGGCCAAGCATTGCAGTCACAAGATACAACTCCACGTTGAGAATCAAAAAATGTGCCTGTTACTCAAAAGAGCTCAACGTCCTTCCCGCACTTATTCCACGATTAATAAAGGTTT
>JASGXE010013013.1:0-11175 GCA_030068105.1 Sinentomon sp. SZTP_YWyxl
TGCGTGTGGGTGGTGTGGTTATCTCCTCAATATGCTGTTTGATAAAGACAGCATTTGAGTCGCCAATGATAACCACATGTGTTCTTGGCATGATTCCTGTATTTCTTGTTGGTGTTTCCTGGGGTTCATTTGCTTGTTCTTCTGCGGTGTTTTCCTCATCTTTGTTTGTGAGTGTGATTTTCATTGAATTCGTGCTGGTTTTAATGATTTTCCATCGTGGGCTGTCGGTGAGTTTTGGTTGACGTGATTTTTTCTGTGATGTTCCAGGTTTCGCCTCAGTCTGAGGTTTTTGAGCACTTGGTGTTGCCGGATCAAGTCCTGGTGGCTTTAATCCGTATGTGTGGTGTTTTCGTGTGTCGTTGCGTTCCAAGACATTGAATTTGTTGTAGGTGGTTGTTGGTTTGGATGAGACCTTGATGAATTGTGGTGCAACGTGTCTGTGTTTGTTTTGTTTTGCTTGGTGACTTGGGTTTCTGTTGACAGGCTGCCTCCATTGTCCCGACACATTCTGCTGCTGAGCCTGCCTCCTTAATTTCTCAGCATACTCCACAGCATTGAAGGTGCACTCCTTCGTTGAAGGTGTCGGAAGCAACGGTGGACGCCTGTTTTCTGGTGTTGCAGGTGATCTGTTCGGTGTTGATGTTGTGTTTCCATTCGTGCCTGTTTGGAGAGCTTGGCTGTATGTCATGTGATTGTGATTGTGTGTCTGCTGAGCGTTGAGCCGTGCTTCTGACGTGTTTTCTGTATCAAATTGCAATTGCAGTCTCAATGCTGTGTTTTCATTTTTGAGTTCTTGTACTGTGCGGCTCAGCGCTATGATTTGTTTTTCAAGTGTGCTTATTTTGTCTTTGTCTGCTTCTTGTGTGTTTTGCGTGCTGTTTTGGATATTTAACTTGATGTTAATGTTTTTTAGTTGTGTGTAAATGTCAGTGATGTATTCGGGGATGTTTTCAAATGAAATTGTGTTTGTTTGTTCGTGGATTGGTGAAGTGCTATTGTAAAAGGTGCATGATGGTGTTTGCTCAGGTGCCATTTTCAATAACAAACAGAAGGCAAAATGGGAAAAAGTAACTCGACAAATGAAGTTGAAAGAAACAACCTGGTTCCAATTGCTGCAACGTCTCTTGGCAGCTCAGCGCTGCAAAAAAACTTGTTGGTCTTCCCTCCTACGTCGTTGCACGGTTGCTGACGTAAGGCAGGATGTGGAGCAAAAAGTCTTCTGTCAATGGAATTCCACAAACGCACACACAGGCACAATGCCCACTCAGCCGCGGCTGTCTATACGGGGCAAAGGCCAAACGAGTGCAGGCCGCAACGGTGAACCGAAGCGCGATTCACCAAGGTCGCGACAAGCCAGGTGCACCAACCAAAGCACAGGATACCTGTGTCTCTTGGCTTAAACGTACACACGGAGCACACGCAGGTAGTACAAAACCAGCAGACCACAGAAGAGCACAACCGTCCTCTCCGGAGCCAACCAAGGAATGAATGAGCGTGCAATGACGACCAACAACGGCAAAGCATTCTGGTCCTACTTGAGCACCAAACGATCCCCATTACCAAGCCTAATTTCCAATGCGGGTATTCCTGCCGATGACGACCCTTCAAAAGCCGATCTCTTTTGCACTGTCTTTGAGAATCTGTACTCGACTTCAGCAGTTACTTCCCAAAACGGTATTTCTAGTGCAACTCCGCACCACCTCCCAATTTCAAATAATGCCCCTTACGATCAGCAAATCGTGGGCTCTAATTTTTCTCTTCGCTTTATTAACCGTGGGGGTCTCCATTTGAAGATTATCAGAGCTTTGCAGCATCTTAAAAGCTCGAAATCATCTGGACCCGAATCGGTTCCTAACAGATTCCTGAAATTAATTGCCGAAATATTTGCCCCCTTCCTAGAAATTTTATTTATAAGAATTTTCGAGTCCTCCCATTTCCCGGAAGCACTTAAAATTTCTGCAATTGTGCCTATCCTAAAAAGAGGCAAAAATCCGTCGGACCCTCTCTCCTACCGTCCGATTTCACTCCTAAACAGCTGCAATAAAATATTTGAACGCCTTATTCACCAAGAAATGCTCATCTTTTGTAACTCGGCGAATATTCTATCCTCTTGTCAGCACGGCTTCCGACGAGGATTTTCCTGCACCACACAGCTACTGGAATTTGTACAGGAGATTGCTGAATCCCTTGAATCAAAAATTCCTGTGCATGCAGTGCTCATTGATTTCAAACAGGCCTTTGACCTTATACCACACACTCTTCTCATGCAAAGGCTCCGATCGTTTGGATTTCCTTTTCCACTCCTATCACTTCTGGAAAGTTATTTAGCCAACCGCCATTTCAGCATATCCTTCAACGGTGTCAAATCCAGACTGTCCAAACCCATAACATCTGGCGTTCCCCAAGGTAGTGTTTTAGGTCCCCTTCTTTTTATACTTTATATAAATGACCTGTCTGGCGCCGTAAGTAGTAGGATCAGAATGTTTGCCGACGACGTCGTCTTATACTCCCCAATAAATCTACGTGAGGATATAGCGAAGCTCCAGGCAGACCTCGTTGCAATAGACGACTGGAGTAAGTTGTGGGGAATGGTCCCTAATCCTGGAAAATGCAACTGGATCGAGTTTCACCGTAGGTCTTCTGCCAATAATCCAGATCCCAATTCAAGTGCGGCATACTTCCTATCTGGACAATCTATTCCCCAATCTGCCATTGTTAAATACCTCGGTGTTCACATAGACGGTAAACTTTCCTGGAGTCACCATATCGATAAAATCGTTTCAAAGTCCAAAAAATCCCTGGGTTATATTTATAGGAATCTTCGCCATGCATCTACGAAAGCCAAGCTTCTTGCATACAAAACTTTTGTCCTACCCCAATTAGAATATGCCTGCGAAGTATGGGACCCGTTTTTAGTCTGTCATATTTCTTCCTTGGAGCGTGTCCAAAGGCTGGCTGCGCGAATGATTACTGCTGATTTTAGACGCGAAACTAGTGTCTCAAATTTGCTTTCCACCCTTGGTCTGGAGGCCTTATCTGAGCGACGGAGATCCAGACGTCTGGCCCTTTTCTCTGACATTCTGACAGGGCGATCCACACTTCCCCTTCCACTTTCATTCTCACGCATCGACACTGCACGTCGAACTCATTTTAACACCCATGTACGAGCTCCTCTTATACGGTTCAACCCATATTTTAATAGCTTCTCTCCCAGAACCGCGAGGGACTGGAATTCTCTTGACCACCAATATGTACCATAAATTTCCAAAACTCTACCCAAATGTGAACACCGTGGCCATTTTCACTCATTGGTGCTTCCGTCTTTTTTTCTGGCCCTTGTGGTTGAGTGTTCTTATCTTAATTTCGCTGTCTTTTTGCTTAAGCAATTTTTTTTCTTTTGGTTTTTCATTGTTTGTCACATTTTACTGTTTGACGTGTCGTAACTTGACTAGATGACAATAATAATAATAATAATAATAATAATGATAATGATAATGATAATGATAATGATAATGATAATGATAATGATAATGATAATGATAATGATAATGATAATGATAATGATAATGATAATGATAATGATAATGATAATGATAATGATAATGATAATGATAATGATAATGATAATGATCATGATACTGATAATGATAATGATAATGATAATGATAATGATAATGATAATGATAATGATAATGACTAATGATCCTGCTACTGATCCTGATCATGATAATGCTAATGATAATGATCATGATAATGATATGATAATGATAATGCTAATGACTAATGCTCCTGCTAATGCTATGATAATGCTCTGATACCTGATCATGCTAATGATCTGATAATGCTAATGATCCTGCTCCTGATAATGCTAACTGCTCCTGATATGCTCCTGCTCTTTCCTGATCTGCTCCTGCTCCTGCTCCTGCTCCTGCTCCTATGCTCTGCTTGCTCATGCTCCTGCTCTGATCCTGCTAATGATAATGATCCTGCTCCTGCTATGCTAATGATCCTGATAATGCTCCTGCTACTGATCCTGATAATGCTCCTGCTCCTGCTCTGCTCTGCTCCTGCTAATGTCCTGATCTGCTCCTGCTCTGTCCTGCTCCTGCTCCTGCTCCTGCTCCTGCTCCTGCTCCTGCTCCTGCTCCTGCTCCTGCTCCTGCTCCTGCTCCTGCTCCTGCTCCTGCTCCTGCTCCTGCTCCTGCTCCTGCTCCTGCTCCTGATCCTGCTCCTGCTCCTGCTCCTGCTCTGCTAATGATCCATGCTCCTGCTCTGCTCTGCATCCTGCTCTGTCGTCTGCTCTGCTCCTGATTGCTAATGCTCTGCTAATGATCCTGATCCTGCTAATATCTCCTAATGAAGTGGTTGAGGCTGCTGCAGGGATCTATGAATGTTAGATCTGAGGCTGGGATTGTCTCCTGCATTGATCGCATCGGTGGTTGGCTGATCGCGATTTCGGTAACGTCAGATGTTACCATCTTCAGAGCTGTTGAGCGACTGAAACAGCTCTGAAGATGGTAACATCTGACGTTACCGAAATCGCGATCAGCCAACCACCGATGCGATCAATGCAGGAGACAATCCCAGCCTCAGATCTAACAATAATAATAATAATAATAATAATAATAAGAAAAAATCGTTCTATACACAAGTGTCGAGGTTGGCAGTGACGCTACAAGCTTACAAGATAACTTAGACTCGCTGCATCAATGGTGCAGAAATTCGCGCATGGATATTAACGTATCAAAATGTGCGTTTTTACTCTTCCACCCCAAGAATCTCAAGGCCCCGAATTCTGATGCTAGAATTTTTCAATACAAGATAAATGAAGAAATTGTGCCACCAGTACATGATTTCAAATATCTAGGAGTCAAGCTTCATGAGCTGGACGGAACAAGTCAACTTCTCCATTAACAAAGCCAGATCCGCTCTAGGATTTTTACGCAGGAACCTTTCACACGGAAACACCAAATCGAAGCTTTTGGCATACAAGGCTACTGTCTTACCTCATCTTGAGTATGCGTCTGTTGTATGGGACCCTTTTCTTGTTTCTCATGCTGATGCAGTTGAAAAAGTACAACGATGTGCAGCCAGGTTCATTTCTGGAAACTATGACCGCACAGCTAGTGTGACATCTATGTTAAATAATCTTGGTCTTACTCCTCTCAGAACTCGCAGGAGTGAGAAAAGACTTGCATTCCTTGTTAAAATCTTAAAAGATAAAACCTTAATTCAGATCCCTCAGATTTTTTCTGAAAACTTTCAAAACAGAAGAGCCATTCACGATTTTCAGTTTCGTATACCACTAATAAAATGTAATGTATATCTAAATTCTTTTTTCCCGAGAACTCTTAAAGATTGGAATTCCTTGCCGAAAGATTCCCCATTACTTCGCGCAATCACTCGTGTACGGCGTCACTGACACCTCGTCTTTCTTGTTGCCATCACTGATACCATCTGCAAGTCTTTGTGTGAAAGAACATTGTCATTTATTCATTGCTTTTTTTACCGCACTCCTGCCATGCTCTTTATTGTTTTCTCTCTCTCTCTCTCTCTCTCTCTCTCTCTCTCTCTCTCTCTCTCTCTCTCTCTCTCTCTCTCTCTCTCTCTCTCTGCTCTCTCTAATTGCTCTGACTGTCTACATGTATTTCTTTGCCGTCTGTAAATATCAACTTTTGACATATTTGCACTTATAGTTCAGCAAATAAAAGGAAATAAATAAATAAATAAATAAATAAATAAATGAGGACAAATTGAGTACTAAATCCTGGCAAAATCTCAGTTCAAAATTCGACAGGGGGTGCTAACGAACTTTATCGCTGAGATCAATTCATTTTTCGGACACGAAAATTGATTTTGGTAAACATGGAGAAACGTTGAGAAACATTCCAATGCCTTCCACTGCCTATACAAACATTTAGAAACAATCCATTTGAAACATTGCGTGGATTGATTAATGAGTTTACTCCCAGTGCTACCGAAAATACCAACACGTGGAAACCAATATTTGCTTCCATTAATGGGACAGAAACTTTAGTTGTTTTTTTTATGAGATACATCACTGGGAAGGTTTGGATTCTTTGTGGAATTCAATTGGAATTTTTATGTGTGGCTGGATTTCCATGAGCATTGCTTTTTCCTGATATTGTAGGTACTTATTCGTATTGTCAGAATGGGTCTGAAGCGATACCCTTACTTCTGTTCGCAAAGTCAGCAAGGAGTTCAAAGGAAAGTGATCACAGCTCAGAATATACGAAGGGCGTTCGAAAAGTTTTTGACATCACCCGGTAGTTCAAAAAACATTAGCTTAGATTTCGATTAGCTTAGGCCTATAAAGTACTCGCTGGCTCTTGCCTTACAAATTTACAGGTGTCCCACCCAACCGTCTGTGGGCAGAATAGCACTCAGATTAGGGTGAGTTCCATAGCTCTGAAAATATTGCTTTGGCAAAGTCCTGAATACGTGGACATGGTTTTTCTGCCAAGTTGTTTTCAGTTTAGGTATACCTACAACCAAAAATGGCTGGTGCCAAATCAGGACTATGGGTTTGAGGAGGCAGTAATTATTTGTAGATGTGGAGTTTATCATCCAAAAATCTAAAACTTGGGCATTTGTCGTGCAAAATGGAATGTTCAAGATTTGAAGACTTAGCAAAAAGCAGTATTTTCAAAGCTCAGGAACACACCCTCATCTATTTATCACTATGCCATGAAAAATTGGCATATGTCTGCAATTTTGTGCTGAAAGAGCGGGAAAAATGTCTGAAGCCCGGAACCAATCAAAATCTTGATAGCGGTAAGATTTTCTGAACTACAGGGTGATGTCAAAAACTTTCCGAACACCCTTCGTACCTACGGACAGGAAAATGGATCAGAATCTCAACTTCAAGTCGGTAATTTATTTTTTGTTCAGAAATGGGATCATTGTTCTGGGAACACATTTCCTTTTATTCGTGTCCTGAAATAAAAGGACGAGTAAAGTTACTCTGGCGGGGAGACTACATTTGTCGTCCTCCTGGCATAATTTACGTGGGCGGCGGCTATACCAGAATTAATGGAAGTTGCATCCTCAAATGCCTTGGGCACGACATCGATGCAAATTTCCACCCTTCTCTTTTCCGCAACTATCAATAAAAGGACGTTTCGACAGCACAATCACCAAACAAGAGTTATTCGTTCGACCTGAAACACTGATAAGTGTCAATGCATGGTTTAGTTTAGAGTGCAGCAAGCTGGTGAAGAAAGAAAGATGATCGTCTCGCTTTCAAGACGTGTTGCTGCATGAAGTTGTCAAAAGAGTGATCACATAGCTCATAATGAAAGGCTATGTAATCCTGCCCTCCCAGAGAACGTAAGTCATCATGTGCATGGCTGAAGGTTAAGTGAAGTTACAACAAATGCAGAACTTTCTCCCATAATATCACCGTAGGAATCCGTTTTTTTTCTATGTCAAATCCAACAAAATTAGAACTGGATACAATTATTAACCGGATATGAATTATTGATCCTGCAATTATTCCTTTTCATTTTATCTCGATTTGCCATCCGTGCCCTGATTCTTCCTACTTCACAAAACAGTTTTCCGTCATGGACTGCAGTTGAAACAGTGCTGGCAGTTTGACCTTATTTACGGTTGAACCGAAAGGCGGGAAGCAGCAGCTCCTATTTTTGTACCTACCATGAGTTTCCATTATTTCACCGCAGAGCGTGCACCATGTGCAATTTATTTGCGGCTTCTGTTGACAGTGACAGTCCCAATAAGTATACTTGGAGGGCCAACACTTTTCTCGATTATTTTTCGATTTTTTACGTGACCTTTTTTTTCAATTATTCATAACGGTTTCGCAACTGAAATCATTTTTGCTACAACCAACCGCAAATACGAATATGTGCGTTGCAGATTGGCTTTTGAGTTGATTCCACACACTTCATGTTCCAGTCTAGTCTAGTCGAATATGCAGTCGCCAATCAGTGCGGTTTTGAGGTGACCGACCAACCGACCACAGAAACGCGTTTTTGTCTTCCTCTGGATCACCCGTATTATCGCGGTACAGTCAGAGAAACAATAATGACTCCCATAATGACATCCAACGAGGTACCTACTTGTGTTAAGCCTAAGGGAGTCATTGATGTTTTTGTGTCTGCAGGTACATCTCACGTCATCTATGTATAGCCAGACGACAGTGCACGGTAGCCTATCGATCCCGAGCTTCAAATGCCCCGCAGCCCAATTAATCAAAGCCGAATTGCACTGACCTTTTTGCATATGGTGCCTCGTCTGCGCTTGTCTGATTGATTTGATTGCTTCCGAAGCTCAACGGCACATGCAACTATGACTTGTGAGTTATTGAAATGATCTCATTTGGGATATTTTTATGCATTTTTGGGCATAATCCGAACACTCGTATAGACTAATCCGCATAATCAAAGCCGATATCGAGTTCAGTTGTAGTCCAGATTCCCGATTAACGAAATCTGATCAGATCTGATGAGATTCATGATAACACTCTCAGCAAACTGATCAGAAACTGATCACAATCGATCGGAATTGATCACAAGACTATGATCCGATCTTGATCACCCAGAAATATGATTTTAAGTAGGCCTAATGGTGAATATCATGAGATTTTTAATGAGACTCGTCTTTAATATTTTTCAACAATAATTATATTGAGATTGTGATCAGAATCTGATCATTGGAATAAATTGCGATCAAAAGTAGATCACTTTATGATCAAATATTGAAATTCTGACGCCGCACTTTGACGAATAAATCATATCATCTCGCATTGCCCTTTTTCACGGTACTCATATCTGGCCGTCCGATGTGCTTTGATAAAAATTATACATCAATGCAATGTAAAGCAAAATATTGCCCTTGACAGTTGAGCTATTTTAATTTTTCCTGCTTTTGCAGTTTGTCAGCCATGAAAGCCACTAAAATTGCTGCTTAACTTAACTTTTGATGATGAAGAATGCCGTCTCCAAGCCTTAGGTAAATTAGCATGATCAAACCAATAGGTATTTCTTCTGGCGGTCGACAAACGAAGGTGATGACATTGAATAGAATTGGTGATGAAATAAACGAAACCAAGATGAAAGCGAACGCTGCTCCTGCCGATAGCACAAAACCAATCAGAAATGAAACCGCTCCTCAACCTCCTCAATCTCATCACTTCCTGCTGCTCCTGCCGATGGCACAAAACCAATCGCAGGAATGAAACTGCTCCTCAACCTCACCAATCTCATCACTTTCTGCTATTCACGCCGCGATGGCACAAAGCCAATCGAAGGAATGAAACTGCTCCTCAACCTCCTGAATCTCATCAATTCCTGCTGCTCCTGCCGATGGCACAAAACCAATCAGGAATGAAATTGCTCCTCCCTCGACAACCACCTCCATCTCATCAATTCCTGATGCTCCTGCCGATGGCACAAAACCAATCAGGAATGAAACCGATCCTCAACCTCCTCCATCTCGTCAATTCCTGCTGCTCCTGCCGATGGCACAAAACCAATCAGGAATGAAACCGATAATCTCATCAATTCCTGATGCTCCTGCCGGTGGCACAAAACCAATTACGAATGAAACCGCTCATCAACCTCCTCCATCTCGTCAATTCTTGCTGCTCCTGCCGATGGCACAAAACCAATCAGGAATGAAACGATCATTCATCAATTCCTGTGCTTGCCGATGACAAAACCAATCAGGAATGAAACCGATCCTCAACCTCCTCCATCTCGTCAATTCCTGCTGCTCCTGCCAATGGCACAAAAACAATCAGGAATGAAACCGATCATCTCATCAATTCCTGCTGCTCCTGCCGATGGCACAAGTCCAAGCAGGAATGAAATTATTGCTCCTCCCTCAACCACCTCCATCTCATCAATTCCTGATGCTTCTGCCGGTGGCACAAAACCAATTACGAATGAAACTGCTCCTCAACCTCCTCCATCTCGTCAATTCTTGCTGCTCCTGCCGATGGCACAAAACCAATCAGGAATGAAACCGATCATCTCATCAATTCCTGCTGCTCCTGCCGACTGCACAAAACCAATCAGGAATGAAACCGATCCCCAACCTCCTCCATCTCGTCAATTCCTGCTGCTCCTGCCAATGGCACAAAAACAATCAGGAATGAAACCGATCATCTCATCAATTCCTGCTGCTCCTGCCGATGGCACAAGTCCAATGAGGAATGAAATTGCTCCTCCCTGAACCACCTCCATCTCATCAATTCCTGATGCTCCTGCCGGTGGCACAAAACCAATTACGAATGAAATCGCTCCTCAACCTCCTCCATCTCGTCAATTCCTGCTGCTCCTGCCGATGGCACAAAAACAATCAGGAAGGAAACCGATCATCTCATCAATTCCTGCTGCTCCTGCCGATTGCACAAGTCCAATCAGGAATGAAATTGCTCCTCCCTCAACCACCTCCATCTCATTATTCCTGATGCTCCTGCCGGTGGCACAAACCAATTACGAATGAAAACCTCACAACCCCCTCCATCTCTCAATTCTTGTGCTCCTGCCGATGGCACAAAACCAATCAGGGATAAACGATCTCTCATCAATTCCTGCTGTCCTGCCGACTGCAAAAACCAATCAGGAATGAAACGCTCCTCAACCCCTCCACTCGTCAATTCTTGCTGCCCGCCGATGGCACAAAACCAATCAGGAATGAAACCGATCATTCATCAATTCCTGCTGCTCCTACCGATGCCAAAAATCAGGAATGAAACCGATCCCCAACCTCCTCCATCTCGTCAATTCCTGCTGCCCTGCCAATGGCACAAAAACAATCAGGAATGAAACCGATCATCTCATCAATTCCTGCTGCCCTGCCGACTGCACAAAACCAATCAGGAAATGAAACCGATCCCCAACCTCCTCCATCTCGTCAATTCCTGCTGCTCCTGCCAATGGCACAAAAACAATCAGGAATGAAACCGATCATCTCGTCAATTCCTGCTGCTCCTGCCGATGGCACAAAACCAATCACGAATGAAACCGCTCCTCAACCTCCTCCAGACCTCTTCAACGTGGAGGTCCCATAACAGGTCTGAGGAGTCGTGATCGATGCCGAACTCAACTGTCATGTGTAGTTTGAGTTCGCGTGACATGGCCTTAAAAGGTCATCCAACTGACTTTTGCGTGTTTTTTTTTTCACACA
>JASGXE010013014.1:0-12883 GCA_030068105.1 Sinentomon sp. SZTP_YWyxl
GGGGCGGTAGGATTTCATCGTAGAATTGTCAAATTTTCAGGACAGGTTCTATGAATGGAGTAAAATAAAAAATGTTAAGTGACGAAAAACTGACTGATCCTCTAATTCCACGCAGTGCCCCCAAAATTCCAAAAAGACGAATTTGGGGTTGTTTTGGGGAAACTGAGATATGGAGATTCTGGGTGGTCACATAAAAGCCATTTTTTGAAGACAGATTCCGAAAGATACGCGGAACAAAAAATATTCATGGAAAAAAATCCTCACACCCTCCATTTCCACGCAGTAGACCTTTAAAAAAACTCTAAAAAGCTTCCCATTTTCAGGGGGTTACGAGTGTACCATGGTTATTTTGTGCGTTACCATGCTGACACTCGAAACACCCTGTGAACGAAAAGCTTTTTTTGGTTTTTTAATGGCCAGGGTGGAAATGCAGGGTCGTAGGACTTTTTTCCACTGAACATTTTTTGTTACGCGTATCTTTGGGAATCTGCATTCGAAAAATGGCTTTTATGCGATGACCCCGAATCTCCATATCTCAGTTTCCCCAAAAAACAACCCCAAATTGGGCTTTTTGGATTTTTTGGGGGACACTGCGTGGAATTGTAGGCTCGGACATTTTTCGTCACGGAATGTTTTTTGTTTTACTTATTTCATTATAGAAGCTGACCTGAAAATTTGACAGTTCTACGATGAAATGTTACCTCCCCCATGAATACCCCAAAAGGATCCAATTTGGGGATTTGGGGGGTATAACTCAGTAATTGGGGGTCGGATCACTTTTTCCCCTGATTAAGTGCGATGTGTATGATCCTGGGGAACCTAATGTGAAATTTCGGTGGTTGATTTACGGGACACTCTGTATATTCGTCATATAATGACATTCATATCAGCTATACAACACAGGAAAAACGTGTACAATCAAAAATAATAAACCATCGCAACTGTGAACCTGACACATGTTTCGAAAATAATTAAAGGTCGGATTCTGGTGACCGCGAAATAAATGCCATCTGGAACGAATAAGCGAACATGTTGCCGAAGGTAAGGTTAATTTATTTGTGCCAACGTTCACCAGCGACTGCGATTTGTACAGCTATTCGCTGGACCCACCATGGATTGTGTGTGCATGTTCTGGCTCCATATGTGAGCTGATATAAAGGAGAAGGAACGTGCCTTCCAATCAAAACTCTGTCGAATTGGAAAGTTTCAATTTCAAGACCATCATACACAGTGAATTTCCCTACATTAAGGGGCAAAAGACAGAAGAATAATTACCAGACGGTGTGCCCTCTGGTTAGCAGGTCATTTTTGCCATATTCTCGCAAGATTGCATGAATACCACCAACAAAGACTTATTCACAAATGGATCAAGCACAGGTTCCAACAGCTCTCGACTCCTTCAACTCTTTCCAGGTACACTTGGAAACAGTCTACCTGCCTCAATAACTCAATAATGAGACAAGCAATATAAAATTGGCAATGGAAGAAGCGAGAAAGAGACAATTCGAAGCCACAACTAATTCACACAAATTTTTAGAAGGCACAAAGGATAGCAAGAGACAAAAATCAATTGTAAACATTAAATTAAAATCATTTGTCCACTGCCAGTGCGTTGTCGAGTATCTCATCTTTCTGAAAAGGCTTTTGCGAAAATACACTCTCCTTAAATATGGCATGAGATCTGCCACACGGACAATAATTGCAAAAATTAGGCAGTGTTTCCTAGACAGAAGTGGCCCTTAAAGTGACAAAAAAGTAACTTTTGCCCTTAAGGGACAAAAGTGGCCCTTAAACAAGAGTTTGTTGTGCGACAGGCCATTTACCTCTGGGACACATTGTCAGTCACTGATTCTCATTTGAGTTTCATCTCTGTGTGCAACAAATTGTTTTAAGTGTCGTTAAAAATCTGTTCTATAAAAGTTCCACTTACCCCACACTCTCATAGGAGCTAATAAGAACCTTTGAGAGTTCTTGAGTATGCAATACCAGGGCCACCTCAAAGGTTCTTCATAGTACTCCCATAATGAGGGCATTTTAAAGATCTCTCGCTTGGAGTGACTTCGGTCAACCCTACATGGTGGCTTTTTGGATGATCCAGGGTTTTTTCCAAGGTGGCCTTATGGCCACTTTGCCAGTTCATTAATGGTCCCCAAGTGGTCCTTCATATAACCTTTTTGGCGGCGTTCATGCCACACTTCGAGGCCTTTCAAGATCATTTTCATCGAGGACTAACGCGGCTATTAGGACGAGAAACAATACGTTGATTCAGGTTTGGGGAAGGTAGATATTTGCGATTTGCATCCGAGAAACAATGTTTTTGGTCCTGAAAATTAGCATTTAATGAATGTAATGCGAATAATTTCGAACATTTACAAAGAACATTTTCCTATCCCCTTCAAACAATAGAGGGACGAAACACGCAAAGGTGCTTGTCAGAAGGAGCCCTAAAGTAGTCTTGTGCTTACCAATAACCGCCGGTTTTTGAGCCACCCTCCGATCGATTTATTTGATGAACAATGTTTTTATTCTTGACAAAACTGAGCACTCAACGTTTGAGTTCCCCAGTCTGCGCGGGAAGATAATAAATTGCTGTGCCTTCTTGTAGCACTCGTCACACACGTGCAGCAACTTTTTCATGTGAGCTACTCAGTTGCCTGACTCAGCGACATATCTTGAGTGGCAATGATTCTGCTAATCACCAACCTTGAAAATGACCTGGTCAAAATTTACCTTTGATTCAGCCGATTTGTTTTTCACGCTCAAGAGCAATTTTCGTATTATAAAAACTCGGTTACACGATATAAATATCAATGCCTTGTGTTCTAACATGGAATTCAATTGCATGTTCGCCTAGAAAAAGTCGGCAATGCAGACTCAAATTCAATTAATTCGTTGAAAAGTTGGAGATTAAAGTTGCTGGGATTGTTTAGGGGAATATTTATCCTTTTGTGAACAATGAGCTCTGGTCATCAGAAAGCAGGACTCAATAAAATAAACAAAATATTTGTCTCATAAGGCAAAAATCAAAGGCTTCGGGAATGTCTGCAAGTGGATATTCGCTGCCGCAATGTTTGCAGGTTGATCTTCGCATCAAGGCTTCAATATGCACCCATCAAGAAACGCAATGCAATCTGAAAATTGGTGAAAGTGGTTAAAGTTAATAAGGAATGTTGAATAATGCATCAGGAAGTCAACGTGTACCCATCAAGAAAACAATACGCCTCGGGATGGTTAAAATTCACAACGTAGGTTTTTATTTCTTCTTCGTTCACCCAACAAGAAAAAATGCAATCGGTATGGTAAAAGATGCACCCACTAATATGACAATACGACCTGGATGGTTTAAGTTCATATTGACAGAGTGAATGTTACTCCACGGACTCAAAGTAAACCCGCTGAGAAGCGGGTATGCAGTATTCTAATAAGTTATATTACACTAAAAACCGCCGAAGCATAAGGAATCGCATGGAAAAAGAAAAAAAAAGGATTACCGTTTTTTCGTATAGCTCGTATTTCAAAGGACCGTACAAGACATGGGCATCCAATATTTCAGTTGTGGATTGAAGTAGTTTCACACCATACATGAATACCATGATATTTGGTGGCGCATGACGACAATGATTTAAATCGTGCTGGCTTCGAAATGAACTTCTATGAACAATTTTAACAGGTGTGCATAGCCTTCAACGTAATTTTATTATCGTTATTTTTGTTAAAAAATACTGACCCAAAGGATTTGGTGGCAGTGCGAAGAACTTTTCTGGGTAAAATCAATAAGAAAATGTTGCAAAAACTTTTAAAACAATAATTACAACCTGCAAAGAATCATGTTACAGCAGGCAATATGCTTACTACAGGTTCGACGCCAGGGAAGCTACTGCACTAATAAATAAGCCTTCTAGAAAATTATAAAACGTAAGATCCTTTAACAGTGCGGTCACACTAGCTTCAAGGGCGTGATAATCATGCGTATAGCTCACTTTGATCCATTTCTAATTTTGAGGAATCTTCCTGGTTGGTAGGGTCTCAAATGGTGCTAGCGTACTCAATCACAATCAACACGAGATGCTTTGAGCTTGGCATCTTTGGAGGAGTAAAGAAAGTTTCTCAGGACAAATCTATTGTCATTTATGCCTACATGCAGGTGACGCTAATATGATCTATCCATGGAAGGTCTTGGGAAATGAAAAATCAAAGATATCTGCGAAGTCTTGATATTATCAATATGCAGTTGATTTCTTTTGTAAATTGCATGGGTGGCGGGTATTTTGATGTGATTGGAAAATGGGTGCCGGGTGTTTTGATGTGACTGGAAAATGACATCGCAGTTATTTTGTAAAACAATTTGCATTCCCCAAACGCCGCATCAAGAGGAAAATTGTTATAGGTCCGATCACGGAAGAGGTGCGTCTTCAGGGGAATTTGCTAATCGCGAAATTTCAATATCATCTGCGAAGAGGCGACATGCCAAGTTACTTGATAAAGGTCACTCAAGATATCGTTTGTATAAGACACAAAAGCTGTCCCATAACACTCTCTTGTGGTACGCCTGATAAGAACAGTGGACTCTGATGAGATGCTCTTTTGATCGAAACGACTTGGGCGTGATTTTCCAGAAAAAATATCAAACGGAAGACGAAATTTGTAAAACCAAGCATCTGCATATTTTGGAGCAATTTGTCATGAGGGACAAGATCGCATGCTTTTTTAAAATTAAAATATGTTGGATGAGTTGAAATGCTGTTGCCTTGGTCTTTAGCAAATCATCCTCCAACTGGAAAACCTGAGTCCCGCATGGTATTTTGTTTCCGAAGCCAAACTGACTTGGATCTTGGACATTCATCTCTGTCAATAGATTTCTAATCAAGGATACCAAAAGTTGGTCAAAACGTTACAGCAAATGCAAGTGAGTTATACTCGTTGACAGCTTTCTGGCAGATATGGTGGTAGGTCTCTTTTCTTAATCGGGATGACAAGCAGAGTTGGGTAAAGTTGAGTCAATTTCGGTCGGTTAAAATCATCGGAGATATGGCAAGTTAGAACATCTGCAATTTCACTGCTATCTGCTGTTATATTCTTGTTTTGTTCAACTATAGGAGAGGAATTCCACTGCAATCCTAAAGGGATTTTAGATTTGAACTTATGAAAATGATTGTCCGCAAGAGTAGATTTGATATGATGAAAGAGTGAAACTATACGGAGATTAGGCCTTAACATTCAGCTATAGTGTGGTGATACGAGTCACCTTGGGATGACCAATCACTGTGTTTGAATTTGGAATGGGATTCTTCAGTTTGCAGTTGGCTCCAGTTTATTTCTGTCTGGTTATGGTCTTCCTTGTTGGTGTCAAATTCGAAAACACTTTCAAAGTGTTTTTTAATCGTTAGCCAGCTTGCGTTAATTGATCTGTTTTTAATCGGATCACTTGACACAGAAGGTTTGAGAGCATTTTTGTTAGTGGAGGCCAATCTGCAGCAGCATATTCCAAAAAGGCTTTGCAATTTTTAAGCCGCAGCATCCATGACTAAAAATGACATGGTTACCACTTCATGATCACAAACATTGGGTGAATTCTATTCAAAATTGGTCATGACTACGAGTACATCCAAAATGGTGCTGGAAAAAGGAGTGATTATTGTGGACTTCAAAACTATTTGGTCGAGACAGAAAGTGTTCAGGCATCTGTCACTATTGTTAAAGATCAAAACTTGCATGTGATTTGGAAAATTTTCGTTCATCTTCCAAGAAAAAAAAAATGGTGGAATTTACATCACCGCAAACGAGAACCACGAGAATTTAATAGCCGTATGAAACACGAACCCTGGTGGAATGATAAAAATCGCTTTACAATGGTCGCCTGATGCCTAGGCACGTTCACTCACAGCAGAGCTACGTTCAAGCTAAGTCACCGTTCTTAAGCATTTCAGCATTCATGATGGGTAAGGTTTACTTGGGGATAGGGCAATAACATCCTGATCGTCGGGACGACACCACGATTGAATGAGCCCGCGCGGCACTAGTGCTGAATGTCAAATTTAGAAGTTCAGTTATATCGCAAAATCTAACCATTTTTATTGAACGTTTTATTTTAAGGGTGTTCGAATCATGCTGTGGTCCTGGATACATCTTTCGCTATTTTCCATTGTGTATTCTGCATATTCTGCATACCTCCTTATATATCTTTGTCCTGTCATTTCCATGCTATTGCCTGTCCTGCTATTCTCAATAAACATTCTTCATAGCAGCTCACGACTATTCATTTGAACATGATTTAAATGGGTAGGTAACAGTGGTAAACTGAAAAATGATAAAAAATGAACAATGCAAACGGACAAACAGATATACGTATCTACTTTTAGTTTTATATTTTGTACCATGTGTTGCTTAAATTAAATAGCAAAGCCTCCTGCTCAGCAAGGAAATGGTATTTCAATTGGGAGAGTACGAACCATTGTCGGCCAACTAATTTTTTGAAATATGGCGATTTTGGCATGATTCGATAAACTTTATTCTCAGCGAAATTTTTGCGCACAATTTTATATCTTACATTATAAATAATTTCGAAAATTCGATTTTTATTTTAAGTATAAACTTGTAGCTGCCTGCAGCTGCGCGCGCAAAACATGGTAATCACTTTTGGTGGCTGTAGAATGTTATCGGATTCGCACAGAAGGGAAATATTTGGAATTTGCGGCAATGAACGGGATTTTTGCAATAAACGATCGAAAGAGGTGTGGAAATAAAAGGCCGCAGCGAGGTGAAAACAGGATGGTCAATTTGGCCGGTTTGCGAGGACAGTCGTTTTTGAGCTGAGGTCCATGGAGGCCCACTCACTCACTGTTACATTTGAGCACAATCGTAGCTGTCTTGAAATTGCATAATTTGGAGGGGTAGGATGAAACTCCCATCGATTGACTCGTACCATGAAAGATGGGAACTCTCGATCACATTCGATGCGAAATGGGGAGATCATCGACGCTTCTTGTTGGTGGACTGATGAAATGTTGGCTGAATTCTGTTTGCCAACGCCCGCAGAGTTGAGCTAATCTTTTATCATCTCTTACATCCAGTTGTCCAGGAAATGTCCATTTGGCGATTTGCTACGGGGTACACTGGTGCAATGATATGATCTGAGGCAAGCCAACGACATGGAATAAGTATACTGCTGCCAGGGTCCGAGGAGCTGTTTGGAATAGAACACGCTGCGGCCTTTTTAAAGTATTGGAGAAAGGGCGCGTGGCGCAGTGAATTGCAACGAAAAGAAACTGCCATGCATGCAATGTTCAGAGAACTTTCTCGCCAAATAATGGATTTTGGCAATCATTTAGACCCGAGGACGGACAAGCCAAAAATATCCAAAATCAAAGACGAGCCAACGTGAAAAAAAAGGACCAAAATCCAAAACTAGCCAAATCATTTACGAATGAACCAAAATTAGCAAATTTGAACCAAATCTGCACGGTGTAGTTTCTATTCCCCTAGGAATAGGACGGATTCCACCCTACGGGTGGAATCCGTCCAACGACATGGAATTCGGCCTAGGAATAGAGGGATTCCACCCTACGTGTGGAATCCGTCCAACGACATGGAATTCGTCCTAGGAATAGAAACTACACCGTGCAGATTTGGTTCAAATTTGCTAATTTTGGTTCATTCGTAAATGATTTGGCTCGTGAATCCGTGAATCTGTGAAATCTACACCGTGAATCCGTCCTATTTTTAAAAATCCGGCCTATTTTTTAGATATCTCCAGCGGAATCCGGCCTATTTTTTCGATATCTCCAGCTGGGTTCTCAAAAAATGGCACTTTAGCAATCCCTATCCGAGATACAGGGACCATGACAAAATGGCGGGAAAAGTTCAAAGTCAAAAACAGAGGGCATGCTGACAAAAGAAACAATAATAATATCAATAGATAAATGTGGGTTTATTTCGAAAACTTTTTTCAATCCTTTGACGGCGCCGCCAGACGGCATCTGATGACATTTTCCATCGAATTCTGGGAAATCGTTGGCCGAAGTGTAAAGAAGGACAGCCGGCAACGCGAGCCTTGATTGACAGGTCGGCTTCGCTTTGATATGCCGACAAAGGAGACCGCCTCTCATAATTTTTTACGATTTCGGTTGTACAACTTCGATTCGTGGAATGAAGACTTTGCACATAGGTCTTTGCATTTTACCTGTGATCGGAAGTAAAGATGCCCTCAAAGGAGTTGTCCCAAACACTTCAAAAATTGAATATGAGGGCTATGAGGCTGCAGAAGTATAGAAGCTCGCAAATTGGTGATGCCAATGGCATCATAGACGAGTGCGGTTTTCAAAAGTGCAGACGACTAAAAGGTGTCAACATCCAAGGTGTCAACATCCATAGAAGCACCTCTTCACCAGCAGTTATTGAGGTCAAAGATAATCTTTGATAAAATGTGCTAAAATTGTCCGTAAATCGAGTCAAAAACTTTTCGATTAAAACTTTTCGAAAGACCATGGCCAAAATTCTGATAGTACCGTTCACCGTGTGACACGAAACAACCAAATAGGTAACCTTAAAGGGCGAATTACCGCAAAGTAACAGATTTTTTTATTGCAAATGTCCTTGAAAAATGTCCCATAAATCTGTTTTACAAGTAACTGTAAACGAAACCGAGGGAATATGTTTGCCGGGTTAGGTCAGGTTTGCTCGGTTGGAAAAGAGGTTGGGTTAGGTTTGGTAAGGTTGGGTTAGGTTAGGTTTGGTAAGGTTGGGTCAGGCGCCTATCTAGGTTCGGTCAGGTTGACGTTTCGTTATATTTTTGTTCCCCTTACTTAACCCAACCTTGGATAACCTAACCTAACCTAACCTGACCTAACCTAACCTAACCTAACCAAACCTAACTTAACCATACCTAACCTGTGCAAACCAATCAACCAATCCTGATCTAATTCAGCCGAACCTAAACATGACGAACAGACAAACCTTTCCCATCGCATCTCAATTGCGAGAATCTGAGAAAAATAAAAAACTTTATCTTTGATATGTGGAGGTGCCGATTCTGAGATGCAGTGCGGGTGCAGTGGAACCCTTACCGTAGATTACATCTTGTGCGAACATCGAGCCGCGTGCCATCTTGAAAATTTTGAAACCATTTGTTTTCGAAATTTTTGAAATAAAACATTTCTGAAGAAGCCGGGTTTTCTGCAAAACGTGGAGGCTGACAAAAATTTAGCATAGTGCAATTAATCTGCTGTTTTTCTCTTTCTTTTGATATCAAAACATGTCCACTTTTCCATTATGAATTGCGTTGAAATGCTTGCAAAAAGCATCTTCTCACGGCGGAAATACCCAGACGAGGGTTAAGCTTATCTCCGAGTTGTGAGGTAAATCTGGCCATTTAAAACAATGTTGATTTTTCCTCGTAACTCGGAGGTGAGCTTAACCCTCGATTGGATCTCGGATCCGTCAGAGTGTTGAAAGTGCTATGTCTCTTAGATCTCGTTGATGCGCGCCGACAGCGACAGAATTTGAACATATTTTAATGAATGGGTATTGATTGTGGAATGGGTATAGAAGTAAGGAATAGGGAGTGAAGGGTTTTCATTGGAATGTTATGTTTATTTTGAGATGAATGGATAAAAAGGAGGAGGAGGGATGGCGGATAAAATGAGGAGAGAAAAAGAGGTAAAAAGGAGAGACGGCATTTTGGGTTGCTTCATTGTGCCGTCTCCTCTTTAAGATAAAAGAGAGTTTTCTTGTTACTCGAAGGCGCCATTTATTCTAGTTTGCAGAACTATTGATTGTTTTATTCAATGTGTAATTTCAACGTCACGGATACTGTCGAAGAGACATTATTGTACGAGGTGATTTAAACTAAATGCCACGGATGCCCTTGGAGAGTTGGAATTGGTTTACCTCGGAATCTCAGGGAAGAACATTAGGCTTTTAGTTTACATTTTACATGACTGCACGCTGGTCAACTGAAATAAAAGAAGAGGATCTTATAAAACTCCAGGCTATTCAGGGTGTCCCGTAAATCAACCAACCGAAATATCAGAACAGATTCCCCATGACTGTACAGCGACGAAAAAATTAATGGTACCACATATGGTGTATTTTTCATCTTGAATTTTCGGGGAAATCTCGATCCCATCAAAATTGGCATTCCAGGAGCTATTTCACGCATAACCGTGCAACAAAATCCGATTTCTTGAATCTGAAATCATCACAACTCTCCCAGTTTTCTTTGAAAGATCGAAAAACTGGCATGTACTTATGGCACGAGTAATTTTCCCGCCACTGTACAAATCGAACTTAATCAGTGGAAAAAAGTGATCCGACCCCCCTTTACTGAGTTATGCCCTCCCAAAACCCCCCAAAATGGAATCTTTTGGGGTATTCATGGGGAGGTAAGATTTCATCGTAGAACTGTCAAATTTTCAGGACAGGTTCCATGAATGGCGTAAAATAAAAAATGTTCAAAAAAAAGGATCACTTTACAACCACAGATTAGTGCATGCAGTATCGGGGCAATTGCGGTGTCAACTTTCTTTGTAATCGCTTTCAGTGCTTCCGGTTTTTCTCACAACGAAATCTGGATTTAAAATTGCGGAAATAGCAATGCAAGAAAGCATTAGAAAACTGCAAATACATGTTCATTTGATATGCGATGTGAAGGTTGATTTTTTGGGCAAGTTGTTACATAAATGTAGGCAAAATTGGACGGTATGATTTTACTTTGTTCCTCACACATGTTTTCAAGATGGAACAATCTCTTTGTGGCTTTGTATTGATAGTTCAGATGGAATCATAAAGACTGGACCATCTAGACCATGATTGTTTTGACTGGTCCATCCCCATAAATATTCGCAACGCTTATTTTGTAATTGTTGATCATGTTTTCCCATTACTCCTCCAAACATGGAACTTTTTAAAACAAATCACTCCTCTCCAATTATTTAACAGCATAGTAACATCATTTTTGCCAAGGATTGTACCATATCACTTCAGAATGCTTGCGGTTTCGATGACACCACATCAGCACAACCATGTTACCATGCAAAAGGCGACAACTTAATTGCGAGAATCACATCCAAAATCAATAAATTCACTCTAAAGTCATATCACAGCCGAAAATGCGCCTCATACGAAGCAGGTCTTCCGGTTCCCGGACAGTTAGCCGACGGACATGTGGCCGCCGGACATCTGGCCGCTGGAGGTGGACATCTGGCCGCTAGAGGTGGACATCTGGCCGCCGGACATCTGGACGCCGGACAACTGGCCGCCGTGGACAACTAGCCGCCGTGGGCATCTGGCCGCTGGACATCTGGCCGCCGGACAACTGGCCGCCGTGGACACTTGGCCGCGGCGGACATCTGGCCGCCGTGGCTATTAAGCCGCCGCTACACGTGGCAGTTTAATTTAATTTTAATTTTTAATTTAAGAGACAACACTGCCCGTAAGGAGTTGAGGGCAGGGAGCAACCTAGAGTGAACATGCAAACACACAACATAAATAATGACAACATATCTCTACAGCGGCCAGCCACAGTCAAGAATGTTTAAAAAAACAAGCAAAGAACAGACCGAAGTAAAAAAACAATAAAAATGAATAAATCATGAACCCGAAGGGAGAGGCGGCTGAACGGAAGCACTGACAGTGCCAAGTTGGGTCAGGAGGGGTGAAGAAGGTTAGAAGTTATCTCAGTCCCTGATAGTTCGAGGAAAAAGGAATGCAAGAGGATATTACGCCGGGGAACCGGATAAGTCATTGCGAAACCGTTATCAGTGCAGCGCCGAGTTGACTTAACAGCATAACAAGGTGGGATTAAAATGGCATTTTTGTAGCTCAGTAGGTTAAACTGATTTGATAATTAGTTTTTTTGTCAGATTGGAACTGACGACACACAACTCAAAAGTGACTCTGCAATTGTTAATAAACCAGAGCACCTTTCTGTTTTGAAAATGTTTGAGATCATGACAAGCCAATTTCTGTGTGCTGATTTGTAGATTTTTTCGTAAGAATGGAACTAAGCACACAACTCAAAAGTGACTCTGCAATTGTCATTAAACCAGATCACCTTTCCACCTTTGTCATTAAACCAGATCACCAAATTACCTTGTCATGATCACAAACAGTTTCAAAACAGAAACGTGTTCTGGTTTATTTAGGCGAGCTTGCGAGCCCTTTACTGGTAGCGACTGCATTCATTGTTTACACCTATCGGCGCGGCATTATGCTGCCGGGCCTTTCGATTTCCCGATTTAATTATTTCATGGGTGTGTGTGTTTCCATTTTCAATTCAGTACTTTCCAAGTGTTGGGGCCATGCCTACCAACACTTTGAAAGCACTGAAATTGACATTGCTCTCATAGCAACGAAATTAAATAGCAAAATCGAAAGGCCCGACAGCATAATCCCACGCCGATGGCTGTACACGATTGCAGCCGAACGCATCGTCCAATTTTAACCAAATTTGGCAGGAAGTAATGTCCGGCTAATGTCTTCGATGAGTTCGAAGATGGGTATTTTCGTTCATCACCTTCGGCTGTAAATGGGGTGCGAACCCCCCGAAAGAAAAACGTTATTTGCAGCGGCACGCAACGTCCAAGTTTGACCAAATTTGGTAGGAAGTAGTGTGCAGCGAATGGCTTGGACGAGTTCGAAGATGGGCATTTCCGTTCAACCCCTTAAACTGTAAATGGGGTGCAAACCCCCCGAAAGAAAAACGTTATTCGCAGCGGCACGCAGCGTCCAATTTTAACCATATTTGGCAGGAAATAGTGTCCGGCGAATGTCTCAGATGAGTTCAAAGATGGGCATTTCCGTTCAACCCCTTAGAATGTAAATGGGGTGCCAACCCGCCGAAAGAAAAAAGAAAAAAGTTATTTGCAGCGTCATGCAACATCCAAGA
>JASGXE010013015.1:0-12684 GCA_030068105.1 Sinentomon sp. SZTP_YWyxl
ATTTAAAGGAAAAAATTACACAAGTTCAGCATAACTGATTCGTTTTTATTGGCAGATTTTCCCTGTGGGTTCTTGTTCAAAGCACAGTCTAAACTCCAGGCAATACGCAGAAAATTAGCGTTGGCTTCTTTCCAGCATTTGAAAAATCCCGCAACTCAGAGTATCAATGTGAGATTGATCAAAACGTCAAAGAAATGGAACCAAATTAATTGGAAAGTGGCCAGACCCTAACAATATAAGCTGGCAGTGGTTGAAGCGTTTTTGAAGCGTTATGTTATTCTTCGTGAGCAAAATCGTAAATTTTCGATTAAAAGTGTAGTGGCTTTGAGCAGTGACTTTATAGGACGTGCTTTATCACTTCAATGCACCTAATCAGCTTATGAGCATGCAAAGTGTTTTTTGAATACACTGCCGAAATTGTTGGTCGTTTTTGTTTTTGTTAAACCGTATTTGTCCAGTTTCGTTTCGAAATTTTATTATTCATACCTTTTTGCGTGTTTTTACTGATGCACCAACCTCCGTTATTCCAGAATGATAATTTTGGTGCATTCCATTTCTGATACTTTTTTTTTTTATATAGTATTCCGTATTTTTTCCATTTTTGGTGGTGCTGCCTTTGCAAACTGCGAAAATGCTTCCTTTTTTGAAAATGCTTCCTTTTTTTGAAAATGCTTTGAAAATGCTTCCTTTTTTGAAAATGCTTCCTTTTTTGAAAATGCTTCCTTTTTTGAAAATGCTTCCTTTTTTGAAAATGCTTCCTTTTTTTGAAAATGCTTCCTTTTTTTGAAAATGCTTCCTTTTTTTGAAAATGCTTCCTTTTTTGAAAATGCTTCCTTTTTTGACAAGATGTGTCTGCCGATCCAGGAAAATATACGTGTTTTGACCCCCAATATTTTTTATACATTTTAATTAAGCTCTTATTTTCCAAATGTATAGTGTACATTGGCCAGTAATTGTCACGTCATTACTAGGCAAGCAGCGAATTGAAAAAGGAACACCATGCAGTAAAAGACACGCAACCCGTGTAACAAGCTTTAAACTTGCCTACTTGTGTGGCTGAACCACTGGCCATTTAATTGCATTGATGGGCAATGTGCAATGGGCAATGGGCAATGAAATTCCGCCGCTGTATTCGCGAATCAACACAAAATGTTTTCGTCCTATTTTAAAAACATCAAAATTTCTGTGAACACTCATTCTTGATATGACGAAGGGGTATTTTTAAGTAATCAACACTTCCAAGAACACCATGTATATTTTCTCGACGTGATAAGGCGCGGCCTTGAAGTTCGCCGTTTAAGCAAGAATATTGGGGCTCAGCTGGGCGATGGCAAAATTGTGCAAATAAATTATTCTATATCTAAGTGAAAAGGATGAGATTTTCCTTAGTGAATTTGAGGGAGATGTGAGATGATGGACGGCTATATGATGGAACATGCACGATGCAATATGGACCCTGTGTTCGTATAATAAACACATGGATTCCTTACACGGCTAAAGGCAGAGGAATATTAGCGTGGTTTAGGATATCTGGTAAAGCAACAATATCCTCGGTTTAGTCGACAAATTAAAAGAAAACACACAAATATTCCAGTAATATTAGAGATTCCATGCACAGGGTGAGTCGGAAAGGAGTGTCGAAATTTTGTTCCACATGCCAATACTATAACAAAAATGAAAAAATGATTTTTCGAAAACCCTCGCCATTCATAGGATTTTGCCCACAAAAAGTTCCCGCTGCCATGAAAACAGCTGGTACATTTTATGGGGGAAAGCGGGAAGGAGAGAGATGTGGCAAACACCTCTCTTTCATTTTGTTAGGTGCAGCCTTAGCAAATGTATCTGCAAATTGCATGCGTTTCGGATGATCTTTTTTATTTTTGCCTTTTGGACCCCCAATTGGTCCAAAGTGTACCCGGGTCACTTGGGTTCTAAAACAAAAATCATCAGAAACGTACACAGAGGACATGGTGAGGTGGCAGGTATGCCATTTACTGAAAAGAAAGCATTCAGTAATAAAATCTGCGCCTCCTCGATTCCAAGATATGTGGATGTCCACTGTGGCCGAAATATGCATTTGTGGGATCCAATACTTAGGCTGATACAATGATTATTGTCGCACTTCAGTCACATTTTTTGGGGAATAGATTTCACCGAAAAAAAAAACGAAAAGAACTAATAATTGATTATCTAAATTTGCTTCCGTGTTGAAACCCATTTCCGCAGACAAGGCGCCGAATGTTCAAAAAATGAGCCCATTAGTTAAAAACATTTCGGAATTTTGGGTAACCACATCCCTGAAATTGGAGCTTCGATACGTTAGATAGATTCTGGGATTGGAGTAGATTTTGGCGCGGAAAATTCCATATTCAGTCTATATACGGTGTTTGCTCCAAAAATGAGTGCTGTATCCGACAATTTAATCAAGAAAGAGATCACGAGATTTGGGGAAAAGTTTGGAGAACCATGTCTGCGAAATGAGGATACCGTGGAGCGACTTTTTCCAACTTTCAAACTACCCTGTATAATTCAACTGCTAAATACCATGCACTTTAAAGGTTACCATCTATAGTGTACGTGAAAGCAGATTCTAATGTACATACATTGAAAAAACCCACATGTCGAAATTTCAGTTTATAATTGAAAACAAACATTTGGATATCGATGGAGCTCTCGTCTGCCAAAAATAGCAAAAATGAAAAACCTAAATCGCTTTTTCTTTGCTTTCATGAAAAATGAAAAAAAAAAAAAAAATTACGGCGGCGTTGCTTGGCGCTGCTTCCGCAGGCAAAAATCAACTCCCTGCTGGTTTTGCGAGAAATCGAAGAGAATGGTCGAACCCATGCGTTTCTGTCCTCTGACTGCGCTGATGGCCCTCGATTGTTTTGGTCTGAAAAGTAACATTTCGAATCAATACGTGAAGTTGGATTTATGAGTATGTAAAGTTTCCACGGAATTAATGTAGTATGTAAAAATTTCGACTGTTCCGATTTTTTCAAAAACATCATGCTGCAGAAATTGAAGATCCTCTTCTATAACCGAGGTCAAAATCTGACATCTCCAGAAAGCTTTACTGCATTCTGACGCTTTAATTTCTATACCGTTTGCTTTGGAATAAAAACGAAAAAATTTCGGTGGCAGCAGCAAGGGAAAAACACATGTGTGAGGACATTAATTATTTCAGTACTGTACTTATGCTTGTAATTTTTTACAGCAAAGGCCAGTCTGAGTGCGGACCCCCAAGACGGCTGACACGTGGCAATTTTCCCCTCAATAGGTATGGCACAGAATAGCAAAACCCTTTCAACGTTTTCAAAACATCAGACAGCTGGCTCCTTCCAAGTTTAACCGTATAGGTTAATTTGAATTCTGAAGAGATTCTTCAGGAGGAGTTTTAGAGTTTCCAATACTTGCCCTGTGAAGGCGCTATATTTTACAACACTTAAAATAATGAGCATGCCTTGGGCGTGGGAGGGATTCAAATAAATGGGAGAAATTTCAGGCACAAAAATTATGAAGGATAGACATTTTAAGGACACGCGGGAAGTGTTCTTCGTCTTCGTCATTATTTGCCATCTTGAGCTGACAGCCATAAGCCGGTGACTCGGCATGGACCTTGTTGCACAGCTTGTGCTCGCAAGGAGAACAATGGCCATAATGGTAGTCGAACTCCACTCTCTGTATTCAACGGAAATCGGTTGTATGATCCATTCTTTATAAAAGTTATGCATAGGTACAAATCTATTGGAGGCTATAGGTTACGTTGGCTTGGTAGAGTTGTGTTGGGCAAAGGTCATCCAAGGAGGCATCCAGGCAGACATATTTTAAGGACATTGCATGTTTTAAGGACCGCACGTTAATTCACCCTAAGCATGAAATTTCTGGTGCGGGTAACAATGTAAAGGCAATCGGCGCTTGAATCAGCACAAGGGGGCAGAACATGCAAGCTTTCCCAAAATTTCCCCCACTGTCTCCTCCAAAAATTAGCTCAGCAATTGCTTGAATCTTCATCTGGGATTGACGGTGTATGCGCCTGATACGACTGATAGTTTTAGGTCATTTTGACGTCACGCCTGCGGAAAAGGCGCAACATGAGTCAATTTTGTTGGTTTTGGAACCACTTCACGCAGGAAAATGTAATCCAATCACTTTGGTCACCAACGGCAAGGGGTTTATATCCGGATGTTTCGGCCTTGTGCATTGCATCTGCGGAGGCGCTAACGAACAAACAGGATGGGTGCGCGTGGGATTGGGACACAGCGGAAGATGAGTTCGATTCACTGCTTGCAGTTTTCAGTTTCGTCTAATGCCAAGGTAATCCCTTGCGACTTTCGGGCGAAAAAGTAAAAGAGAAAGAAATGCTTTGGGTGACGAACAGTCCTTCGATTGCCGATGCCTCAAGGGTACCAACGATTTTGGAAAACCATTTTAAGGTTTTTATTATGGTTTCTCCAATCTTTTTTTAGGCCGTTTCAGGTAAAAAGTGATACTCAGAAGCACCACAGCAGCTCTGCCACAAAACAGGGGGTTGCGTTGGCATAACAGGGTTTCTAACAGTCCAGATTCTAAAGGACTGAGCTCAGACGTAGGGCTCTAGAATCCCTTATAGGCCAGAGCAAGAACTGGTCTTCCGAATGCTATACCGGATGACAATTTTTAAAAGTTTCGCCAAAAAGTCGACAAATTCAAGGATTTTTCCTCAATATTTAAAATCGCCATACTTTTCGAGTTAGGAAATTAAGGTTGCTTCCAGTTTCTGTAAGGTTCGCAGGGAACCCTGATATACAAACTCCTGCGAATCTTACGTCCATGAACCCGGCAAAATAATTTTTACACCCTATAGGTAAGATTTTGGTCATGCTTCGCACGCGCGAAAGTCGCAACAAAGGCAAAACAAGTATTAGCCAAAACAAGAAACGACGAAAGAGGCAACAAACCTCGAGGAAGCCATCTCCGGCAGAACTTTCGCTTTCCGCAATCCTGTTTGAAAGACAAATACGAATATACTCCCCTGCAATGGAAAACCGCAAAAGCTGCGAATGAGGAAAACTTTCAACCGGCAGTGCAGGTTTCAGGAAAGTTCTCTGAGGAAATCCTGAATGATACACAAGATCAAACACAGTGCTTTGAAAGGTAGCAGTGGCCATTTAAAACCTCTTTCTGTTTGAACAAAACTCGCTTTTCTCGGCTGGAATAGAATATTCGGGACGCATTGGATGGCAAATGGGTTTCGCAGAGGGATATTCAGAAACATCCACCGGCCCTTTTAGCGAAAATAATCCTGGAAATCCTTTTTGTAAAGTTGGTAAACAGATTCTGGTGCATGACCACAGCAAAAAATGCAGGGATTTTCTGTGCCAACCCCAGGCGATGAAAACACTCTGGGTAATCCGGACTTCCGCGGCGACACCAGCGCGTTTCGCCGGGTTCTCTTCGTTCACGGGGAGATCGTTTGCCTGTTTTCACCCGGTGAAACAACTTCGCGCTTTTTTCCCTCCACCCTGTACATCTTTCACCCGGCATTGTGTTTACCGGTGAACTCACATGCCCTTGTGTTCATTTTACCTGGTGAAACGTGCCAGTTCCACCCGCAACTCGGGAAGAAATTGCGGTTTTTCTCCCACTCGCATGTTTCAAAGAGCAACCAATTCGCGGCCGCATTCCGCATTGCATCTGACCCTCACGTTCAACTCAATTGCTAATTCAATGGATAGATTTGTGTTGCGAAAATTTAATCTCTATGCCGATCGCTCATTCCTTATGCTTTGGTGCGTTGAAGGACGCATTCGTCTGTTGAATCGGCTGTGACCCTGAGGGGGGGTGGGTGCGTTGAAATGGGGACCCGCATGTGAATCCCCAATTTCCCTCACAACTCAGGAAATGCGAAGAACCGGGTTTAACGACTGCGGGTGATAGTAAACACCGGGTACTTTCCATACAGAAGTGATCATAAGGCATGCCAAAATTGCGACTGTTGAGATTTTACCAAAAACAGCGGAGATTAAGATCGCGCTCTTTTAGAACAGAGGTCAAAATCTGACACCTGTGGAAAGCTTCGTTGCAATCTGTAGCTTTAATTTCCAGTCCCTGCGTTGGTGGAAGGTATAGCCGAGAATGGTTCACACACTTGTCCATTAAAATATTTGGCAAAATGTCTATTTCTATGCGTGCCTAATCATAACCAGTATTTCATTATTTGCACTAAAAATTCGGTTTCAGTCGCATAGAATTACGGTTGAAGTTTCAAAATTAGAAAGTTTGAACTTTGCTGAAATTGAACGCGAATTCGCCACTAAACCAATGGAATTCAAATTTAAAAATTTGCCCGAAATTAAATACGCAGCTACATATATTAAGGATCTTTGGAGGAGAGTTCAGCACTTAGGCGCCATCAGAATCAGCGGCAACATGCGCTGAAAAACACAATGACATTTTTGAGTAAGATAATGTGAATCGATATACATCAAAAACTGCATCTGTTAAATTGCATAGTCCCATCACCACAAACAAGACCTTTGTAATTCCTTCGCGGCAGTATTGCCACAATAAATAAATAAATAAAATAAATAATTCCCCAAATTAACAGCGAGCTCTGCTACACACATCACAACGGTGCGAAAAATGCCAATGTCTCGAATTTGTAAGGGCGGGCAGATGGAAATCGCGTTCAAGCGGTTCTTTGCTGCGTGCCTCCTGAAAAGATAGAGTTTTGGTTTTTTTTTATCTTTTCTTCGTCAAGGTTTTCGCTATATGGAAAATGAATCTATTTCCCGCCATGCTTTTCGAAAAGAATGGCATAATGATTCCGTGATGCCGTTCAAGCGACTTCTTGAAGGAAACAGAAAGAGTCGATGTGAGATCCTACTCCCATTTTGCAGTTTTAGTTATGGCCATGCATATATCATGAAGTCTATTTCTCTGGTTTGGCATTTTTCATTTCCTGGTCTTGTTTAAAGTGTACCTAAAATGCACCCGAAAAAAAAACGTATTTCCAAAAACTTCAATAGAGTTACGATAATATTGATTTCGCAAATATATGCAGCGGGTGGTGACAAGAACATTTGCATCATATCATCTAACGATATTTGAAGGCCGCAGTTAGGCCATTTCATTATCAACTATTCGCGTATAGTTAAAATCCTATTTATATCTGCGAGTTTAGAATCTAACAAGCACAAACATATTCAGGGTGATTCAGTAGAGCCGCCCCAAAATTGAGATATTCATTTCTCGCGACATGCTTGTCAGAGAATGTTGCTGTGGCAAGTGATTGTTTCGCCATTGATGGCACTTTTTAAAAATGCCGGTTTCTTTTGTCCAAGCGCACCCCTTTACGGTGAAAACACGAGAGGTTGTTTTTCGGCAAACCATCCCCAGCATGAAACAAGCATATTTCGGAGGGGTGAAAACTTCACGATCGGTTTCGGTGGAGCATAGACAATTATTTGAACCAAAGTTCCATGACAAACCGTTAAGGAGTTACAGCGATCTTCCTTAAAGGGGTTGTTTGGTTATTCTGTTATTTTTGCTTTTACCCCTGGGGAACGGGAGCCGCGACTCGCACCCCAATTTTTTCACTTGTTAGCTCATTTTTCCCTTACGAAACAAGTCATGACATTGTCATGTGAAACACATGACAAAAGCATGAGGTTTTGGCCCCATGTTTTTGTCATGACTTTATCATGATGTGGCAAATATCATGATAACAGCATGACATAGACGTGACTTTGTCATGACATATTCATGACTTTGCCATGGATGTCATGAAAAACTCATGGATACGTCAAGACAAAGTCATGTAGGTGTCATGAAATTATCATGATAAAGGCATGATGTTTTCATGACATTCATGATGAAGTTATGAATATGTCAGGACAAAGTCACGTCTATGTCATGCTATTGTCATGACAAAGCCCACATTTATGATAAAGTCATGACAAAAACATGGGGCCAAAACCTCATGCTTTTGTCATGTGTTTCACATGACAATGTCATGACTTGTTTCGTGAGGGTTATCACTCCATTGTCATTTTGCGATAACTCGCGTTTAATTTGGCCGGACAGAAGTGACACAGCAAAAAACCACCCTTATAAGAAAACAGAGGGGTGCGGGGGGGATGAAACCATCCCAAACGGGTTCGTAGGAGCAGGCATTACAACTTTGTAATTTAAACCTCACATCTCCGAAGAACGGTCAAAGAGTTATTGAGATCACCTGAAACCACCCCTTCAAGAATTGGCATGAAGGGGTGAACTAAGAAAATATCATCGACATTTTATGATACCCCAAACGAAGGCGAGCAAATTATATGCTGGCACCAACATGCTCCGAAGAAAGGTTTACAAGATATAAACATTTCAATTTTGGGGCGGCTCTACTGAATCACCCTGTATAATGACGCTTACCGACGAACTTTTATATCTTACGAGCGGGAAAATATTGGCTCACTGTTGCAACGCCGTAGCAGTCCATAGCTGCTAAACCACCTCAGCAATTAAGGCCAAACCTGTGTCTGAAGTGTATAGATAGGTACACTAGAGCGGAACTGGAACCTGATAAAATTATCTAAGTTAAATAAAGGATTGACGCACAAGGACTGGAGGAATATTTTCATGCACGTGTTTCAAGGGCTTTCATATTACGAAAGCATTCAAGGACCTTAGATTTTGCATTTGCCGAGATTACCTCCTGATACATATAGGAGATTTTTTAAATGACTGGGGTAATGCAGGGTACATCTAATTTCAACAGGGCAACGCCTCACATACGGAGCCATTCTGAATACCCGGGCCATAGGAGATTTTTTTACACTTTTAAAGCACGGGTAAATATAACTCCCCATTTCGCATGCGCCGCAAAACACATACACGAAGGAATGCTTTAACAGCGCTACTAGATGGGGAATAACATTGCCCCGCGTGCTTCAAAAGTCTGATAAAAATCTCCTATGTATGGTCCGGGTATAATGAATGTCTAAGTATATGAGTGTCATGATCTTTTTGCGGTGCATGCTGCCATTGATTGTAAATGGCGTCTGATATAATAATGAACTCCTATGCTCGGAGGTTTTTGGTAAGAAGAGCACATGACTTGTTCGTATTCACAAGAGATATAACACTTTACGCGAGAATGTTGGAATTTTTTGCAATCCATGTGTGAAACACCACAAATTGGGTAAATCGGCACCCTTTTTATCCTTTGCGCATAGAAGTAACGACCCTCGAAAGATAAAACAGCCGCCGAGTGACGAAATGAAAGAACCCCCCAATTACCATTGGGGCATGAACTTTCTCATCCGCTCACTTTTGATGAAACCGGTGGAAGTAAAAATAGCGCGGCAATAACCTCAATTGCGAATGCAATTGTGGTCGAAACGTTAACGTCTGACCCGCTGACTTCCATTGACGCCGAATGGAGCGTCAATATTCCCATTACAATATACGTTAAAATTTAATTTTTGGAGATTGAGCGCTGACTGTCGCTTCCCATTATGCCAATGTCGAGTTTTACGTGGGATGTCATTGACACCCATGTAAAGCGGTCAATATGTTCATATCCGGATTGTATCCAATCACGACGCTCTCTGCCAGACATATAGCCTCAACTTTTGCAAAACGATCTCACTTTGTTGCTTTTAATAATCAATAAAGGATTTCCCATAAAAATCAATCTTTTCTCCGAAACATGGCTGCATTCAGATGTCGGCTCGGGGAATGCAGACATTTTATGAACTGCAGATATGAAGGGGTGGCACAAAAGTTCCAGGTTCCGTGCAGCAATCTGTCGCTTTCTTCTCGTTGGAGTTTTGCATCCTTTTGGGAAAAAACCCTGTGGTGCATCGTGTATTTCTTCGCTGACCTTATAGCATAATTTTATCTTCCTTTTTTTCACATGTCCTCAAGCTTGGTGAGTTTCCATCCGATTGGAAAAAAGCCATAGTTATCCCAATCAAAAAGAAAGATGTGCCTTCGAACAAGCCCGATAGCTACCGCCCAATTTCCCTCACTTGCATATGTTCAAAACTTTTTTGAGCAGATACTTTCCACTGTTATTCGCAATTTTCTCGCGGAAAACTGCACCCTCCACCCAAATCAATTTGGATTCCGGGAAAATATGTCTTGTGAAACACAAATCCTTCTTTTGGTTGATGACATTGCCAAGAATATGGACAATAGGCTCTCAACCCATGCCATCTTCGTTGATTTAAGGAAGGCATTTGATTCTGTCCCCCATGACAAGTTGCTGGAAAAATGAAGAGTTTGGGGTTCCCAACGTTCGTCCTGAAATTAATAGTTAGTTTTCTACAGAATCGTACGCAAGTAGTTTCTGTTCAGAACGAATTTTCCCCAAGAATCTCCCGTTTATTCTGGCGTCCCTCAAGGAAGTGTTTTGGGTCCGCTCCTTTTTCTGATCTACATCAATGACATTTCAGAGGGCCTCTCCTCGCATATTCGACTGTTTGCAGATGACATTGTGATATATCGAGTTGTCAGTTCCCCGCGTGATTCTCGGCGTTTACAGTCGGACCTCGACCATGTCTCCGTGTGGTGCGACGCCTGGGGAATGCAGATAAACGTAACCAAAACTAAGGCTATGGTCTTTGCTCGGACATCTAGGACCCCTATTGTGAGTGACGTTGCCTATGAAATAAACACCCAGCCTCTTGAAAATGTGAGTCGCATTAAATACCTTGGGGTTGTCCTAAGTCAGGATTTGACCTGGCGTAACCACATCACTTTTACATGCGAGAAGGCCAGAAAAACACTTGGATTTATTAACCGAAATATGAGATATTCCTCCCAAGAAGCTAAACTAAAAGCCTTTAAAACAATCCTTTTGCCGGTACTTGAGTACGCATGCGCAGTTTGGGACCCAGACTTGCAGCTGGATATTTCAAGACTTGAGAAGATCCAAAGAAGAGCTGCCCGCGTGATAACAGGTCGTTTGCGCGGACAGATAGCGTCACGAATCTGTTGAAAAGCCTTGATTTGGTTTCTTTGGCATCAAGGCGAAAAGAGCACCGCCTGAAGCTCTTCTCTGATATTCTTACTAATCACTGAATTTTTCTATGCCACCTGATTACTCCATAAACCATTCCAACGTAGAACAGACAATGGGCTTTCCATCAGCATGCCAATCGCTAAAACCAATGTTTGGTTTAATTCTTTTTTCCCCAAAACCATCAGAGATTGGAATAGTCTTCCCCCCTCATCCTCACTTATTGCTCGAGCTATGATGTCCCCGGGCGTCGCACATGTTTTGCCTTAACGTTTGTTATTTCCTGGTTCTGTGCAGCATTTATTGTTTTTCACGCAGCTTGTTTCCTACTTTTTGACTCAGAATCTTTTGCATTCGTCGTTCTGTCACCAACTAACTCTTGTGGCAGTATTGTGATTATTATTATTATTATAATAATAATAATACCCTGAGTCTGATTTTCAAGTCACTCTTTGTCTCAGAAAAATCCCACACCTCTTGAAATCCTCTTACAGATAATCAAACTTCACGAATGGGGAAAAGCTCATATGGCAAGGGGATTGCGCACCATCATGCAGGGAAATTCGGTTTGCCAGTTTTTTTTTCGCGCGGGTGCACCGAAAATGGCCAAGATTTCTTCAGTGGGCCATGCACGATATTGCGTTTTTCAAATAAAAGTGGCGTGTCGCGGGAGCTTTATTTTGCGGATCTTTTCGTCGCGGGACCGTTTTGTCCCCATGGAGAGACTAGCGCATGCTGCACTTTTTGTTGCAAAAGTTTTCGGGACATGCAGTGCTTGCCCTGATCGCTTTTATCATGCGCTTTTGATTTGCAATTCTCAATCCCGGATAACAGCGGGGTAAAGAAGTAGAATGCGGGCGTGGGTTGCCGGTTTGCTTTTTTAAAATTGGTCATTCAGTTCTGGGCGGAATTGGCCTATATGATCACAAAGTTTTGCAGAAATAGGAGACATAAAACGTCACTCAGCGTCAGTTCTGCTGCAGCCGAGTGCAGCAGACGTCGGATTGATGCGCTTGCATTCGACACGAAAGTTTTGGAGTCTCGGGTTCGAATCACATCAGTTCCAAAATTTTTATAAGTTACCCAAGAATTTTTCGATCCAAATTCTGTTTCTTTCGATCACCTTGGGTTTAGGTCTGGCAAATGAGTTTAAAAAAGTTCCGCATTTAAAATGCAAATATAAAACAGTTACCCAGCAGAACAGTTTTACCATTTCAAAGAACGCGAACGGCCCAGTGAATCTAATGCGAAAATGCTGTCGGTGTATAGCGGACGCAAAATCGAGAATTTCGAGCGCATATCCGTCAGAAACTGAAATGGTCTAAAGTCAGAAACTGCTGCCAATGTAGACATGTGATGTTTCCTGACACCCTGCACATTACAGAGAAAGCTCTTTGGCAAAACCACCATTTGAATACTGTAATCTACTTATTTCAAGTTGCAAAATGGTAGGCGGAGTCAAGACTGACATATAAATGCCGACGAGAAGAAGATAGAGAATTAGTTAGAAAATGAATTTATTGCATTTTAACCCCGATTGAAAAATTTATATGCGGGACTATACGCTTCCTTAAGTGGTCTACCATTCAGATCTAGCACAAGGAGAAAGGTTTCTGAAGAAGGTTTATTGAATGAAAAAAAAAACGGGTTTGGCTTTTGAAAAGCCTCTTTTGGAAAATTGCTTT
>JASGXE010013016.1:0-21957 GCA_030068105.1 Sinentomon sp. SZTP_YWyxl
AGGAGAGATGCAGAGAGAGATGCAGAGAGAGAGATGCGGAGAGAGATGCAGAGAGAGAGATGCAGAGAGAGAAAGATGTAGAGAGAGAGATGCAGAGAGAGAGAGAGAGATGCAGAGAGAGAGTGAGAGAGAGAGAGGGGTACTTGTTCGCTCACTGTTCGTCAGAGTCGCAATACTGCTGCTCTGTCATTGCTTTCCTTCTCTTCCCAGGCATGCAACCGCGAATGAAAGAAACTGAGGGCGAACGCAAGGTATGGCGGACTCAGTCGGATGACGTCACTGTGACAAAAGACACAAGAATACAGAGACAGCGCGCATGCAAAAACAGAAAAAGCCACCCACAAAACGTTAAATACCCATCTCTTGAACCAGATGACGGATTTTGATCAAATCTTTTGTGCTTCAAAGCTGACGAATAAGCGATTTCAAATATGTGCTGATGTGCACCATAATCGGTAGGTACCAGCAAGTGCATGTTTTGTGAAACTGCAGAAATAATGATATGAAAAAATTTCGGGTCTCTCACAAATATTTTCAACAATTGTGCGATTTTTCCGTTGTAACATGGTTTCGACCTGTGGAAGAGTTGTAGAGGAAGCTTTCAGCTTTCTAGAAACACCAAAGTAATTGAATTTGAACACCATTTGACTGATTTATCAAGAGAAAACGAGATATTTTTTTTGTAAGCAGTATACTTTGATCTTGAGCAGGGATATGGCCGGGCCTCCCTCAGATTTCTGAGGCATGGTTCCAACGAACTTCACTGCCGCGAATGGACTGCGCTCCCCTTGAATTTCTTGTCGAGCGTGGTTTTTGCGCGCTGAGCATATTTTCCTTGCCCCGCGCTCAAAATCACGCTCGCCAAGAAATTCACGGGGAGCGGAGTCCATTAGCGCCGGTGAAGATCTTTTGAACCAGCCCTGAATTAGTCAAATGGTGTCCAAATTCAATGATTTCGGGCTTTCTGAAAAGCTGAAAGCCTTCTATACAATTTTTTTTATAGGTCGAAACCATGTTACAACGGAAACAATCGCACAATCTTCGAAAATATCTGGCGGGAATCCAGAATTATTTCGCATCTCAACGTAAACACTTTACTAATTTGAATTCGGAGTTTTTCCTGCAGAAAATTTAGGATCATTATACATATTCGAAATCGCTCATTTTTCAGCTTTGTGTCATGGCAAGTTTCATCACAATCCGTTGCCAAGTTGCAGAGAAATTTAAGTTTCTTTGGCCGTTGCACTGCGGTCCGTCATTCACTCGCATTGACTTTTCCTCTGAAAATATCATCCGGTCTTGTGACGTCACCAAACCAGCGCAACGGCTTTGTTATATCGGAGGCTGCGGTCCGACATGAAACGAAACTGGGTTCTGTTTCAATCACACCCTCCCTCCCTCCCTCCCTCCCTCCCTCCCTCCCTCCCTCCCTCCCTCCCTCCCCCCTCCCTCCCTCCCTCCCTCCCTCCCTCCCTCCCTCCCTCCCTCCCTCCTCCCTCCCTCCCCCTTCCCCTCCCCCCCTCCCTCCCCCCTCCCCCTGCCTTTCCGTCTCTCTGCCTGTCCACGCGGCTTTATCTCCCTCTCTCTTCCCATTTCTATCGCTGTCTAACTCGCCCTCTCTGTTCCTCCCTTCCTCTCCCTTTCCATCCCTATCTGTTTCTCCCTTCTCTAATGAAGAGCACTTCCATAATTTGGACTTCTATGCCTGCAGCATTTTCTCAAAATTTTGTACTCTTTTTTGCGTTGTTATTTCCACATTTTGGATCCGGATTGCGTTTTGTGCCGATACCGCAAAAGCAATGCCCCCAAAATTAAAATCTTGTAAACCAACTCCCATAACTTCGATGATGCATTCATATGGGATTGTCAGGAGACTTTTTGAAAGATATCGTACATACCTAATTTGTGCTCCAATGTGCTTTCACAGGCCTATATAGAAGAGGATTTGAAGTCATTTTGGGGTAAATCACCAACACACGACATTTTTTGCCGAATTCAGTCGGCATTGAGGCTTGTGACAAACGTTATTTGGAATTTTGCTCGTGGTTACTGAAGGTTTTTTGCGGTCTGAAAGGTTCACAAAATCCGTTCATTTTTTCTTTTCTTCTTTTCTTGAAACCCCATCTTTATGCAATCGCCAATTTTCGTAGTTACACTGTGTCACCGTCGAAGCAACTTCCATCTGGTATCGACTGAAATTTTGCAAATTTGGACACCACAACTTTGAGTTTTCTTCCAGTGTTTAAGGTGTCCGGAAAATCACCGCACGTATTTGTAAGAAAGGTTTACCCGGTAGAAGTTTTATTGGGCATGCCGAAAAGTTTGGGGCACCTCGTATTTGGAGATGCATTGATATACAGTGTGTCGCAGTGGGCCATAGGGGAACGTTCTGGCAAGGCGACTGTGACAGAAATCGGTGCAGTTGAAACCACAAGGCATCCGGTACAGACGGACACCGGACAGTGGGAAGGAGTTTAGTTAAAATTTTCTGAAAGATTTTTCCGAAAGTTAAAATTTTCTGAAAAAATGCTTTTGAATATCAGATGAAAAAATCCAAAATGAAAGTGAGATTTACGTACACGGAAATGCGCCACACAAGCGTGCAAGTTCGGGCGCATACGTTCGCATTGCGCCCTTTCGGCTCGCGGTCAATTGTCTTGCGCACAAAAAAAAACTTGCGCCATTTGAGAAGCGCAAAAAAGTCTCGCACCCATGGTGTCCTTGACATTTTGGACTTAAGGAAATTGGCGACATGGGATGCAAAATAACTCGTATGCATTTTTCCTCTAAATTTTGTCAGTTTCGAGATGCCCTTTTTACAAAACAGCATGATTGCCCTTTTCCTGACATGTGCCCTTTTTGAGGTGCGTCCAGTTCTCTTTATTCCGCAATATTAGCTTTGTTCCTACCTGCTGACAAGGGTCAGAGCATGGCGGAAATTGGACAGGGGCTCTGTCCATGGAGGGCCACTGGGGTTGTGCTGCCCCAAACGCCGCCGCTTGCTGATGGCTATATTTTCCGCCAAGATTGTGCATCTTGACTGGAAATCTTTGTGGCAACAAACATGGCTCGAAATACCTTTACATCCCACAATCCCTTACCTTGACAGGGCTCTTCTCGAACTGCCCGCATAGGACTATACCACGCCAGGTCGCGATTGCTTATACGACCATTTTTGTAGGCCATTTTTGGCGCCAAAGATGGGTATATCACCAGGATGTTTATGAAAATATTTCTCAAAATGCCCAATATGCGACCTTGTTTCGAGAACCCGAATTTGTCTAAAAGTTTCATATGCTTTTGATAGATTCTGTCTCCCGATACGTCTCCCGTGATAGATTCCGTCCGCCATGTCAGGGGGTTTTGCTGCCTTTGGAATCCCGCTCGGGCGTCCGCCGCAGACCCGCGTTGGTTGTGAGCAGCCTCATTTTGAGCCAGTCGGCGTTTTTGTCCTGCACGCATAATTTTTTTTCCAATCCACTTCCGCAGACAGCAGCATCGCAACAGCCAATCACGTCGTCTCAAATTGCGACGTCATCAATTTTGGGATTTTTGCATTGCCACCGCTTTTTGCCATTTGGCATGTTTGCCACCGTTTCGCAACTCTTTCAGGGTCACAATAGGGTTAGGTTAGGTCAGGTTAGGTTAGGTTAGGTTAGGTCAGGTTAGGTTTGGTTAAGGTAGGTTTTGAAATTTGGATGTTGAAATTGGCTGGAATTCCCAACAGCCAATCAGAGACGCGCCTGCGGAAGTGGATTGGGAAAAAAATGTGCGTCCTGCACACCCCAACCCTTATAAATTCCTGTATCCGCCCCTGAGAGCATCAAAGTACTCAAAAGATTGGGGACATGTCTCCATTTTCACGTCACTTTGCGGTAACTTAAGAAAACTATATGCAATAAATGCAACAGGCAGTGGTTATGTAGGTACGTGCAGCGAAATTGTAAAAATTAAAATCTACATGTTTCCGAACTTACAAATTTTCTTTTACTAGGCAATGAGAGGAAAGTCTTCTGCACAAGGAACTAATCATATCAAAAACGTAAAACCACAAAGGCCCCCAGGTCGAAGGGACAAATCGAAGTCATCCTTGAAAACATTGGAAATTTTGCGAATAGCCAGGGCGAAATCCCAATGACCACTCGTTTTATTTCCAACGATTTTGCTGTGACGTGTCACTCGAATTACGCAATGACTTTTCAACTTGTTTGTTCCTGTAGGTACCTCAGCATTATTGATCGCATTTTGTTTTGCCTGTGAGATGATAACTTGCCACGACGATGCTCCAAAAAGTTGATCGTTTTTGAGAAATTGAATGATCTTCAAGGCTCGCTTTTGTCGTCTAGCTTTGGCTGCTTGTTTTTATTTGAGAATAAATGAAGAGAAATGCGCCGAGAAACGGGTGATGAGGATGAAATCTCAGGGGACTGGAATTGAGGGAAGATTCGCGATCTTTTGGATTCAAAGGAGCACTCCGCAGACGTCCAGGAGATTACGCCTGAGAAAATCTTTCGAGACAGTGAGACAAGAGTGTCTCTGTTGACAAGACTTCAGAAACGATACACCTAATTTAAAAGCTTCAATTTCTGGTAACAACTTTGCTTTTTTTAGATTGGCGTTCAAACTGGAAAGGAAAGCCATCCGGTACAGACGGACACCGGACAGTAGGAAGGAGTTTAGTTAAAATTTTCTGAAAGATTTTTCCGAAAGTTAAAATTTTCTGAAAAAAAAAAAATGCCTTTGAATATCAGATGAGGAATGTACCCCATAACCAAACCTAGCTAACCTTATCAAACTGATCAAAGCATACCCAATCTAGTTTAACATTAGTTAACCCAAAATGAAAGTGAGATTTAGGCACACGGAAATGCGCCACACAAGCGTGCAAGTTCGGGCGCATACGTTCGCATTGCGCCCTTTCGTCTCGCGGTCAATTGTCTTGCGCACATATATTAAACTTGCGCCATTTGACTAGCGCAAAAACGTCTCGCACCCATGGTGTCCTTGACATTTTGGACTTAAGGAAATTGGCGATATGGGATGCAAAATTACTCGTACCTATTCATTTTTCCTCTAAATTTTGTCAGTTTCGAGATGCCCTTTTTACAAAACAACATGATTGCCCTTTTCCTGATTGGTGCCCTTTTTGAGGTGCGTCCAGTTCTCTTTATTCCGCAATATTAGCTTTGTTCCGACCTGCTGACAAGGGTCAGAGCATGGCTGAAATTGGACAGAGGCTCTGCTCCGTGGAGGACCACTGGGGTTGTGCTGCCCGAAACGCCGCCGCTTTAATGACTGACGGCTATATTTTCCGCCAAGATCTCCGCCAAGATTTTGCATCTTGGCTGGAAATCTTTGTGGCAACAAACAGGGCTCGAAATACCTTGTGGTGTCGTTTAGAGAAGTCGATTTTTTCAAAAAGCTCCGACTGCTGGGGACTACATCCCACAACCTCTTACCTTGACAGGGGCTCTTCTTCTCGAACTGCCCGCATAGGACTACCACGCTAGGTCGCGATGGCTTACGGCCATTTTTGTAGGCCATTTTGGCGCCAAAGAGTATATCACCAGGATATTTATGAAAATATTTCTCAAAATGCCCAAAATGCGACCTTGTTTCGAGAACCCGAATTTGTCAAAAAGTTCCATATGCTTTTGATAGATTCCGTCTCCCGATACGTCTCCCGTGATAGATTCCGTCCCCCGCATGTCAGGGGGTTCTGCTGCCTTTGGAATCCCGCTCGGGCGTCCGCAGCAGACCCGCGTTGGTTGTGAGCAGCCACATCTTGAGCCAGTCGGCGTTTGTGACCTGCACACCCCTTAAAAATTCCTGTATCCGCCCCTGAGAGCATCAAAGCCTTCAAAAGATTGGGGACATGGCTCCATTTTCACGTCACTTTGCGGTAACATGATAGAAACGATGCAATAAAAAGTAAAAAATCCAAACGTTTTTCTATCAGAAATGCATCAGGCCATAGTTATGTAGGTAGATATACGAATACGTGGTACCCCGTCGGGTGTGAAGGCACAAACTCGAAGTCAGTCACTTGAAAATATTCGCCAGAAATTTGTCGCGAACGGCCTATCATGGCAGAGAGGCGAACGGCCTGTCATGGCAGAGAGGCGAAATCCCAATCACTCACTCGTTTTATTTCCCACGATTTTGCTGTGACGTGTCACTCGAATTAAGCAATGACTTTTCAACTTGTTTGTTCCTGTAGGTACCCCAGCATTTTTGATCGCATTTTGTTTTGCCTGTGAGATGACTAGGAACGCGTGAAAGTAAACTTTGCGCGTAGTAGGCGAGCTTGTTGTTTAAGCGTGTGGAGTTTAACCGTTCCTAAAACCCCGGTTTTTCCTTTCTCGGACCATCATGACATAATCCGTGCACAAACTGATGTGTGAATAACCCTTTCTGAGCCTTCAGCCTGATCAGTGATCGCCATCAGCGTAACAGGTTCGTTCAAAATTTTCAATGACAAGATGTTGAACTCGTCAACTTTTCAATAAAAAATTTTCCAACTTTCCAAGAACGATGAAGGAAGATCAATGTTCGTGCACATAACGGTTCCCAATCTTGTTCGGTTGTTTCTCCGTTAGATAGGCGATCTAATTTTCAGGCGATCTAGATTGCCTTTTGGAAAAGTAAGAGAATGCTTATGAAATACCTGGATTGACTCATGAAAGCGTCTGGAGATTAATTCAGGAAATTTCACCGAAAATCATGCTTCGTCAAACAGAATAAAGAAATTGGTTCCGTCTTTTTTGGAATTCCCATTGCACTTCGCATTTAAAGGTAGAACATTTCGACTGAATGTGAACTTCGAGGTTTGGTGCACAGTTCAACATCAAACGAAAAGCAACTTGCTTCTTCGTTAGATATAGATTCAATAACCGTACTGTTCCACTTTCACCGCAGCCCAGAACAAAACACACTTTTCGATGGGGGCATATCCCGCCAGACTCCAAAAATAAAATGTTCGTCAAAAATGTTGTCTCAACCTTCGAGTTTTCGTTTTTCAAGAACGCTGAGACGCCTCCTATGATGATATATTCCACACTCAGTGTCGTGACATGCCCAAATTTTTCTTTCAACGTCTCGATTCCCAATCGAAGTCTCGATTCCCAAACGAAAACAAGCAGGTGTCCATGGTCATTGCTTTCATTGCTATTATTTCTGTTGTTATTTTCCTCCTTTTATTTTCTTTAAATTTGTGCAAAACACGACCCACTGCCGTTGTTCTTCTCCTTGCGTACATATCTCTTTTTTGATGAAAGTCAGCTGCAATATCATAAAGAGTATTGATTTTCAAACCAGGTGATCCAGTTAATTTCAGCTTTCAATTTAATTCTCTTGAACTTCAATGTCTTTAATTGCAAATCTTGGACATGTAAAAAACAATTATCGTGCCTGTCAATTCCTACCTCGAAAAATTCTCGAGAAAAGTGATAAAAAGGAAATCCCATGATGTGACACACATACCAAGAAAAAAAACCTCAAAAGACACGGATGTGTGATGTGTGGTTGCGGAACCTTTAATCCCAATCCAGGGTAACTGTGGTAAACATTATGAAAATAATCACACATTTCCTTCTGTTAACACTACAACGCTTGTCCATATGCAGGGTGTTCCATTTAAAAGAGGCCCCTATGATGTATATTTTCAATTTTTACCCTTTTTCTGGTCCAGGCTTGCCTCGGCTAGCTTAATTGAAGATCTGGTTATTGGTGCTTGACATTGTGTTTACTGTTAGTCAACGCATTTTGTGGTGGAGAACTTCGTGAAACGGAGTTCGACGTATAAGAAAGAGGGAATCCTTTAAACAATGTTTGGCACTCCTGCACGGGCAAAGAGTCCTTGCAAATGCTAATGGCGCCAAACGGGCGGTGACAGGTCAGAAACAAAGGCGCAAAAGGAGCCAGAACACGGGTTGGTGGAAGTGGACATCCGCAACAGCACCCAGTACAGTGGCATAAATCAGTCCGACGTTTGGCTCAGCAGTTCCCGCCAAGCCCAGAATCTGAACACCATGTCAATTTATCAAACCACATGCAGCAGTGAATATCATGTCAAGCAACATCGAAATCTGAAAGAATTTTATAGCGAAACCTGAAAAGGTGGAATAAACCAACGAAAACACTCGGGGCCTCCTTAAGTGGAACACTCTGTAGGTAAACTTGAGGGACTGGACTGCCCCTGTGCTGAAATTCGTATAGCCAAACCAAATACCTTTATATTTGAAAACATCTTTCATTGTTTTTGGACAAAGTTATCTCGGGAACGTTAAAGTTATCAAAGTTAACATTGAGACCACATTGCATCCACTGTTGAAGGCTGTGTGGGGGAGCCTGAAAATTTGTGTGTTTATAAATCCTTGTCTTTCTTCTTCTATTTGCAACGAATCATTTATTGGATCTGGAGCGGTGATCGACCAGCCGTCGGAAAAAGAAAAAGAGAATCTAAACGTTCCCGAGAAGAGTTGGCCAACGTTTATGCTTCGGGGGGTTCGCACCCCATTAACACTCGAAGGGCTTGAACGAAAATTCCCATCTTCGAACCTAGACTAGACATTTATCGGATTTTGCTGTTTGCCAAGTTTGGTTAAAATTAGACGCTGAGTTCTGGTGCAATATATATTTTTTTCTTTCGGGGGGTTCGCACCCCATTTACAGTCTAACCGGTTGAACGGAAATGCCCATCTTCGAACTGATCCAAGACAATCGCCGGACACTACTTCCTGCTAAATTTGGTTAAAATTGGACGTTGCGTGCCGCTGCAAATAACGATTTTCTTTCGGAGGGTTCGCACCCCATTTACAGTCGAAGGGCTTGAATGAAAATGCTCATCTTCGAACTCGTCCAAGACATTCGCTGCACACTACTTCCTGACAAATTTGGTCAAACTTCGACCTTGCGTTCCGCTGAAAATAATGCTATTCTTTGGGGGGGGTGGGTTGCACCCTATTTATAGTCGAAGGTGTTAGACGACAATGCCCATCTTCGAACTCATCCAAGACATTCGCCGGACACTTTTTCCTGCTAAATGTGGTTAAAATTGGACTTTGCGTTCCGCTGCAAATAACGTTTTTCTTTCGCGGGGTTCGCACCCCATTTATAGTCGAAGGGATTAAACGAAAATTCCCATCTTCGAACTCATCCAAGACATTCGCCGCACGCTACTTCCTGCATAATTTGGTTAAAATTGGACGTTGCGTGCCGCTGCAATTAACGTTTTTCTTTCGGGGGGTTCGCACCCCATTTATAGTCGAAGGGTTTGAACGAAAATGCCCATCTTCGAACTCATCCAAGACATTCGCCGGACACTACTTCCTGCCAAATTTGGTTAAGATTGGACTTTGCGTTCGGCTACAATCGTGTACACAATGAATGCAGAAGCTACCAGTAAAGGGCTTGCAAGCTCGCCTAAATAACGTGCCACGACGATGCTCCCAAAAGTTGATCGTTTGTGAGAAATTGAATGATCGACAAAGCTTGCTTTTGTCGTCAAGCTTAAGCTGCTTGTTTTTATTTGAGAATAAATGAAGAGAAATGCTCCGAGAAACGGGTGAGGAGGATGAAATCTCAGGGGACTAGAATTGAGGGAAGATTCGCGATCTTTTGGATTCATAGGAGCACTCCGGACGTCCAGGAGATTACGCCTGAGAAAATCTCTAGAGACAGTGAGACAAGAGTGTCTCTGCTGACAAGACTTCAGAAACGATATACCTTTTAAAAGCTTGCATATTTCATGGGAGAAACTTTGCGTTTTTATCTTTTTACGAATAATTTCGGACTTGCGTTGGATCATTTTCGCATGTTCCGCAAACACAATTGGACGCAGTAAGAAAAGGCGCTTCATTTTTTGACTGGAAACCGGAGAATCTGATCCATATCTTTCCCAATATGTTAAATTTTGAACACAAGGAGCTTGATATTTTCAAAGCCATAATGTCTCGCAGAAAAATGGGCTTCTTTTATTGTTCCTGATTTCTTGTTCTTGCTCGCAGAACGAGGCGCTGACGCAAAATCAGTATCCAACGCAAGCTGTGCCGACCCTGGTGTGGAGCCCGAGACGAAATTATACGCCAAAATAAAAACTAGACCAGCCCGTCGTATAAACGATGAGCTTGGGCATCTCTGAAAGGAGTTGTCTCTGTCTCTATATCACTGTTTGCTTCCAGTCTCAAATTGTCTATTCAGCTCTCAGCAACTTCACGCTTTTTACAGCTTCTCTCTCTGTCCACGGCATTCCATATTCGGCATTTGTTCGAACACAGAGACCTCCTGCTATGGAATCATCCAGCTTTCCGCTTCCCCTGGTCCTCCATTCCTGCACATTGAGATGGGATATACATGCCCATCTCTCTTAACAAGTGTCTGTATAACTCTGTCCTGTTATGCGAGTTTTATGTCTCTGGGTTCCTGCAAGGTTTCCAGTTTCATGATAACAAAACGTTAGAGGAACAAGCTTCACAGCGATAAGAGGATGCATATGGCCCAGATTTGTTGGACAGTGTCTCAGGTTCTTTTCATTCTGAAAGAATGAACGAAAAACAACAAAGCCCTGGACAAAAACTTCACCGGCTCAAAGCAATTCATTCGAGGAGGCCATATGGGTGCGCCATGGGTGGGGCGTCCCGCTGCGGTTTTTGAACTATGATCAACAAACCATTTGAACTGTCAAACATCGAAGCCAAAGGAACAAAAGACGAAAATGTCCCCTTCGTTTGATGGTAAACCAAAGCAACTGCTAAAATCTTGAGAGTGAAAACAAGGCAGAACGCAGCATCTTTTTTGTTGCTGGTAAAACACAGCAACGTTGCTGCGTTCTTCCAAATTTCTTTCAAGATGCTGCGTTTTGCCTTGTCTTTTCTCGGTCGAAAGCTTGGAACAGGTAGGAAAATCACCTGTTCTGGACGATTAATTAACTTTTTTGACAATTTGAAGTGCCAGGACGATTCACAACATCACGATCTACCGGAATGTGCAAAAAACTCGATTTCGCTCAGGTGAGCGGTTGCTGCGTTTTACCATATGACGGCAAAATGTGCACAAATGCAGCACAAATTACTCTAATTCGCTCTAATTCACAATCCAAGAGTCTATGCACAAATCGAAATTATAAAACAGGCGAAATTGACTTCGAGTCGGTCGGCACGCTCTTCACATTTTTGTGATGAAACTGGCCCTTTTCGGGTCGTTTTTGTGCGTCGTTTGTGTTTTAGAGATTTGTGCAGAAAAGACCGTCATAGTCGGACAAGTCCCGCTTGGTCAGTTGACGCGTTGACTGTTAAAACAACACAAACCAAGCGCAAACCACAAGCAAAAGTGCTTTTGCACCTGAAATTGAGTTTCGTAAACGAAAATCCGAAGAATATTCCCGGTCAACTTGACGTTAAGTTCGCCGACGTTTTTGACTATGCGAGGAAGTCCCGTTTGATTAGTCCATTTTTACCGAGCACAAACGAAGCCAAACGACTGAAAAATACCATTATCGATGCGAAAAATTGATGGACAACATGACCGATTGCGAAATGTGACCTTTACCTTATCAAAAGGTCACACCGGTCAAAGGCGACACCCGTTCATGGATTTACGTTGAAGCAGCAAGCATTTTGTGCACAGGTAGGTTGCACTGCTTCTGAGGAAGGGGACAATGTTTCATGCTTGGCCTAATAATCTGTTTGCACCTTATCTGAAACAGCACTAAATGTTTGCACTCCTTCAGTAAGCAATAGTTGACAAAAAACTGCTTGGTCTTCCGGGCACAGCTTCGCAAGTGTTCGCCTCACCAATCCTTTTGGAATTCACAACAAGACTTGCAATTTGCATTGGCAAATTGCAGGATGTTTTTTGCCAGTCAACCACATGTTAAAGTTGTGCAGGTACCACTTATAAAATCCTGGAATATGAAAGGAAATTATTCGCCTTGGACAGATTTTAATGTTTCAACTTTGTTTAGCATGGAACAGCTCCGGTTATAATTCAGGTTATACCTGGCAACATTTTGAGGAGGCAACATCGCAGGTGTTTTTGACAGACATAAAAAAACGGAGGCGGACGCCATCCACAGTGGGTTGAGAACAAGTGAAAGGCTGTGCCATCCGAATAGTTCTATGCTGCAGGTGGGTTATAGGTCTGGTTTGGTTCTCTAATTGGAAAATATAAAAGTCAAACAACAAGCCACGTCACCGGTGCGTCTCAAGCGTTACCCTAACACATCCGCGACATATGGAACACACAATTATCCTGTTTAGACAAATTACAGCGCTGTTTGTTTGTTTGGAACTGCATCTCAAGTGTGGCCCTTATCCATCCGTGATATGTGCAACACGCAATTATCCTGCTCAGACAAATTACAGCGCTATTTTTTGCCAGGAACTGCATTGCGAGATCGCCCCTTATCCATCCGTGATGTATGCAATACGCAATTATTCTGCTTAGACAAATTGTAGCGCTATTTGTTTGCCAGGAACTGTATCTCGAATGCACCCCTTATCCATCCGCGAAATATGCAATTCGCAATTATCCTACTTAGACAAATTGCAGCGCTGTTTGTTTGCCAGGAACTGCATCTCAACTGTGCCCCTAATCCATCCGTGAGATATGCAACACGCAATTATCCTGGTTGGACAAATTGCAGTGCTGTTTGTTTGCCAGGAAGTCCATCTCCAGTTAGTCCCTAACCCATCCGTGAGATATGCAACTCGCAATTATCCTGATTAGGCAAATTGCAGCGCTGTTTGTTTGCCATTAACTGCATCTCAAGGTGCCCCAAACCCAACCGTGAGATATTCAACACGCAATTCTGATTCGTCAAATTGCAGCGCTGTTTGTTTGTCAGGAACTGCATCTCAAATGTACCCCTGACCCATCCGTGAAATATGGAATACGCAATTCAAATTGCAGCATATTTGCTGGCCAGGCACTCCACCGAAAGTGCCTCTTATCCATCCGTTGAATATGCAACACACAATTATCCTTCTAAGCAAATTGCGCGGTTTGTTGCCATGGAATGGGGACCACTTCTTATCAAATTCGTTTGGGAGTTGTGGCACCGAATCAAATTGCTGAGCCATGGGTCTACATCCGTTCAAGAACTTTTGATGTGTGTGATCCGGCAGCACTGTGGACAGTCCAATTTTCAGAATAGATATACATTGGCGAAAGTATTCCAGTCTGACTTGTCCAGTAGGCACTGGTCAGTGGATATTCCCAGTTTCATTTTTGCCTTTAAGTCATCTGGATATTCACAGTTCCATTTTGGCCTTTCGAAATCATCAAAAGTTATCATTTCAATCTTATATCAATACATGCCTGAAATTAGCACCAGCTGCCCAAAATCGAGACTTGCCTATATGACAATGGGGTTACTCATACTTGAGTATGGGTGTGGTGTATGGAGCCCATCCAAGAGGATTGACATTCAGGAAATTGAAAATGTCCAAAGACGCGCAGCTAGACCTATACTGGGGAACTATGGTAGATTATCCAGTGTGACTACCATGTTGAGTGATTTGAGCCTGTGCACCCTTAAATCTCGACGCCGTGCACACAGCCTAGACCTATTCAGGAAATTTGTCATTGGTGAAATTGACGCAGCTATTCCTCCAGATTATTTTCTGAAACGTCTGTCCAACGTCGAACAGACCAAGGTCTCTGTTTCACTACTTCTGTCTTTCGAAAGACCGTCCTTGCTGATTCCTTCTTTCCGAAAACAATTGCCGTTTGGAACGCTCTTCCACGTGACACGGCTTCAATTAGAACCTCCCTTGCTGTCGTTTCTCGAACCAGTCATTAGAGTCTAAATGTTTCTTTTGCTCGTTCCCCTTTGTTGCATTCCTGGTTCGTGTTTGAATAGGTTTCTTACCCTTGTTTGAATCACTTATCATCAGTTGCCGTTGTTTTTGCGCATTCTCTGTTTTTCTGTTCTTCTCGTTTTGTAATTATCTGTCAAAGCTGCTTGTTCTATTTTTAACTGGCTGCGCCGATTGATCGACCGTTGCCAGGATAAACTTTTTGTGATAATTTCCATTACATGGTAGTTGGAGAGTTTCCATGGCGAAAAAGAATAACATTTTTTCGGCGTTTCAGTAGCCTGCTGACAGGGACACGTTAATTCCGCTGGGATTGAAAGCACATTTCCGTGGAAACAGCTAGACCTCAATGGAATCATCACGCACCACGTTGGAAATGTCAAAATTAGCCAGTGGACATGATCAGAGACTTTTTGACTCCATTCTTTTTGATGAAGCGTCATTCTCTGATTTGCAACTTAACCTTGAGAAGGATAAAGTGAATCGCAATTGGGTCGGAACAGTAGCTGGATCAAAATACTAAATTAGTGGTATTTTCATGAGTTTCTTTTCCAAAAAAGTGACACTCGCAGAAATTATGACATTCCTCCCATGTCAGAATAATAAATTCCTCATTTAAATTGCGATTGTCACCGGAAACACGCTTGGCTGAAACACGTTTCAGATGGACGCTCTGTCACTGCCACTTAACGCAAATTCTTAGGCCAAAGTGAACAATGAAAACTCGTGTCTGTTGTTGGCAAAATATGGCAATTTGTCTAATTAATTTATTGGCCACCGCTTTTTTTATGTGCTTTTTTCTTCATTTATGCGTGCACAAGTTTTACAGGCCAAGTCAGTTCTTTCGGTCACTGCGTGCACGTCTTTGAAGAGCAAAACGGAGATGCTCCTCTTTCTGGAGATGGGTCTGAACACCGGTTTGTGGTCCTAAGAAGTTTTTTTTTGTGAATAGTAGCGGAGGAATTAATGGACTCATACATGTGTTCTTCCGATTTAACTGTTGCCTCGTAAGCTTTCCTTTCTTTCGTTTCACTCTGATGCAGGCGGTAGAAATTAAATCGCCAGATTTCAACAGAGCTTTCTGGAGCCAGATTTTGAGCTCGGTTGAAGAGGATCTTTGAAGAGGATCTTTAATTTCTGCAGCATATAGTTTTTGCTAAAGTCTGAGCAGTCGCAATATTTTACACGTGTGAGTTCATTAATTCCAACGCCACTATACATGCATTGCTAAAAATTGTCCATCTCTCCACATTCTGCATTGTTATTTTCGATCTTTCGACGTTCTGATTTCCGGCCGGCATACGAGTACATTTGTGACAACGGTATTCGAACCGCAGTGTGTAGTACCTTTTGAGGCAGAGGACGAAAAGGGCTTCTGCCTGATTCGAATCAAATACGGGATTACGTGCAGGTATTAAGAATGGGGTGGCAAAAACAACCGAATACCAACAGACCTGCTTGTTTTCTTGTTTTTTTTTTAAACTCGATGTTCTCATTTTTCTTCTTTTCCTCAATAAAATTAAATAAATAAAAGAAACAAAAGAAAAAAGAAAAGGAAAAGAAGAAGTAGGTAGAGGAAAGCTGCAGAGTATAAGTGGAACATTTTCAAGTGGCAGAGGAACCTTGAGAAACATTGCCAATCACTGCCTACTGAAACCGAGGGACACATTTTTGGTCTTGGACATTTACAAAAAGATCTGGCTCAAGCTTTGGCGCTGCAAATTCCGTGTTTTGCTTGAGCCGCGCGTTCTCCGTTGTCGGCCTCCGGTTATCGCTCATACTATGCGTATATAGCTTGAGTTATCCGGCCTTCAGTTATTGCTCAAAAAGTCAAAGACGTTCTCCGGCTTTCGGAATTACGTTTCAGATCATCGTCCTTCGGTTATTGCGTGAAAAGTGTGAGTGCTCCATCCTTCGGATTGCTTAAAAGGGTTGACGTGTTCCCCGGCTGCGCATTTGATTAATCTATACGAATTTGGCACTTTTCCATCTAACCGCATGTAAATTTCCCGAGCCATAAAAAGGCAAGAAAACGCTCTGAACATAGATAATGGGTTAGGTAAGGTTGGGATCGGTGATCGCTTCTCCGAAGGTTTGACTTCTACCATGTTGCGAAAAATTCGCACACCCAAAAAAATACGTTACCCCTACATATTTTTTATGTTTTGATGTTTTAAACGTCTATCCGCTGACTCTGTCCGAGACGAAACTCAACTTTAATGCGAAAATAGGGGTTAGGTTAGGGTTTGGTTTAGGGTTAGATTATCGTTAGGTCAACGGTTAGTTTGAGGTTAGATTAGGTTCGGTTGGGTTTCGTTGATGTATCAATGTGAAGGCCTTCCGAAAATTAGACGTTATTCCTGCGATACCCGACCAAAATCTCAGTGCGACATGACGTCGCCTGCATTCCCATCACTTTCCACTCCAGGAATAAAGCTGAGTTTTTATTTCTCAGCTGATTTTCAAATGCGCGCCAACTGGCCAACCAAATGGGCTCTCACTTAAGATCTTCTACGGTCAAGATCACTTAAGGTCTTCTACGACAATCCATTGATTTTTTCCAAACATTCCAGATTCTGAGTGACCGACATTTTCACTTTTTATTCAGAGGTCAGTCACGTTGCCAGATGTCGTTGCAGACAATGTCCCTAAACAAAATAATGACACGTGTTCTGACACATTGCATTCATAATTTCTCCATATTATAGACGCTCAAAATTTGTTTCTTACGTTCACGGTTGGCCTATAGCCGACATGCCTCTAGTCAGTCTAGTGTAATTAAGTATAGGGAAGGAAGTGCAGGTAGCAGGTGCCAATAATTATTATTGATAAAGCAACAAAAACTTGGCGTAATCATTTGTTATTCATCTAGCGGGGAGCCTATCTGAATGGGAGAGCAACTTCACTCGCAACTACAAACCAGACAACAAAAAATTGAACATTTGACGTCATAGTCGGGAACATCAAGGACACACATTCCAAGCAGGACCACAAATTCGGATACCCTGAAACCTCACCGATGAAAAAGAAAGCGTAAAGAAAGCGATAAAAAGAAAGGCTGAGAGTATAGTGAACCACCTCAGTGAGACAACATGAAAGGGGGTCCCTCGCAAATAGCTAGCTGGTTCGGGCACGTTGCCCGAGAAAATTATTTGAAAAAGACCATTTTGTCATGTGACCACAGTGTTTTTTCTTAGAAAGTCACCGGACGAAAACATGTTATCTGTTTTTGCTCGGAATGGCGCCAGGAAAAAAAAACCCCTGAACGCAAGCCTGCTATCAGTTGTTTGATTTCACCGACATACCCGCATAAACTTACAGGTGATCAGCGCAAGCACACGCTTCCGAATTTCGCACGCACAGTCCAGCATAAGATATAAGTTCGATTTCACATAGGTACATTCAGGGTTTTCCAAAAGTCACTTGACAACCCCAGAAAAGTGCATTGCAGTTTTGAAGAAACTCTGGAAGCATGGAGTGGAGTTTGTTCCTATTCGAATGGATAACACCTGAAGCAGGCATCCTATGCCCAATCTGAACCTTCTGAACCAATCTGAACCAATCTGAACCAATCAGCCAATCAGCCTATCAACCAATCAGCCAATCTGAACCAATCTGAAGCAGGCCAATCTGAACCTGCCCAATCTGAACCTTAAATCTGTAGAAATAGCCCCACGGGAGAAGATTAAAAACTAGCAAATAGAGGGTTGTCAAGTGACTCTTGGGAAACCCTGTATATTGAAACATCACATGTCCTCAATGTGACTTGGTCGAATCGGAAGAGATCGATACGAAAGAACATGGTCAAAGCAAATGCGTGGATGTGGAAACAGTATGTCTAGAAAAAACATATCTCTTCATATGGACGAGTTCATTTTCTAATATGTTTTAATGTTTTGACAAAACATGGGCGGCAACATTGGATGAGAGAAATGACATATCAATTCTGGAAATGAGAATATAAAAAAAAAAACAACTGAGCAAGCAATATCAATGAACAAAACAAGAAATAAATTGTCCACTTAACTTGACTTGAGACTTATCTAGGTTTTTTAGGTAGCATGTAGTCAAACACAAAAGTCGGACATGCGACAAAACGACAAAATCTGGAAGAAATTAACACACTGAACTAAATATAATAAAAAGGGTGTTTTCCACTGAAACAGTTGGAGAAAACCTGAAACAAGAAAACAAAGAACCAACCTGTTGCGGTAACGAGTGCAATGTGATTTTGATTCATGCTTTTCGGGTTCATTCCAGAAAAAGGACAACATGAATGGCAATTCCTATGGCGGACTGGCCACTGTCCGTACGTATAATGGCGGTCTGACCCTGTGTGGGCCTTATTGAGAGATTCTCACTCTCACCTGACACAAGGCGTGTAAAATAAGAAGTGAAAGAACTGCGCTCCATTTAACATGGAGTCAAATGGGAGCAGAAATGAGACCGAAATGTGTACTGCTGGATTGCGGCGTATCAAGGCGGAGTGCGCTACGAAAGACATGCGAGTGAATGGCGGACCGCGGTGCGATACCCACAGAAAGTTAAATTTCTCCTGAACAAAGCGACGGTTTTTGATGCGGCTTGCTGTGGTGCAAAGCTGAAAAATGAGCGCTTCCACACATGTATAATGATCCCAGCCTTTCGTCGGGTAAAACTCTAAAACCATTTGAGTAGAAAAAGTGCTCAAATTTCGGTGTTATAAAATTCCGGGTTCCTGCCAGATATTTTCAAAGATTGTGCAATTTTTTCCGTTACAACATGGTTACAACCTGCGGAAGAGTTGTAGAGAAAGCCTTCATGTTTCCAAAAATACCAAAATCGTTGAATTTGAACACCATTTGGCAAGTTTGTGAACAGAGACAACGCGACATGGCAGCATCGTTTCGTTTTTGAGCGGGGAAGAGGCCGCGACTCCCAGGCCATAAAATTGCCAAATGGTGTTCAAATTCAACGATTTTGGTATTTTTGGAAACTAGAAGGCTTCCTCTACAACTCTTCCGCTGGTTGTAAGCATGTTGTAACGGAAAAATTTGCACAATCTTTGAAAACACTTGGCAGGAACCCGGAATTTTACAACACCGAAATTTGAGCACTTTTGTTACTCAAATGGTTTAAGAGTTTTACCCGATGAAAGGTTGTGATCATTTTGCATGTGTGGAAGCGCGACGTTTTCAGCTTTGCACCACAGCAAGCCGCATCAAAAACCGCCGCTTTGTTCTGGAGAAATTTAACTTTCTGTGGGCATCGCACCGCGGTCCGCCATTCACTCGCATGTCTTTCGTAGCGCACTCCGCCTTGATACGCCGCAACACCGCAATGCACTTTTTACCCCACGAAAATCCCGGAGTTCGTTCACTTGTTCTTTTACACGCCTTGCCTGACAGGAACTCAGACTCTTGTCTGCGCCGCTTGCTCGCAATTTATTTCAATATTCAAATTCTTACGCAAACTGTCAATGCAGCATTTTTTTCAACAGGCACTTTGTTATTTCTCATATGCAAAATGCATGTTTAACCAAGCACGGAATGTCAGCGAGGAAAACTCGAAGGTGTGATGGAGATGAACGAATATTTGCGAACGAAACGGAATTCTAAAATTTTTATTAAAAAGTGGCAATTACGACACAATTAATTTGGTGTCTGTTGGGCCAATCTTCAGACACCTGAAAGCGTCGCACGTGGTTAATTTCGTTCTCAGTTTTCTGATGATTTGGAAGCGTTTCGACATGGTTTTTTCAGACGAAATGAGTGTGAGGGAATAATGATTTCAAGGTCTAGCCTCAAATATATGGGCCTAAAGTACATAACGCCCTGCGTAAATCCGCCTGAATGTTCCTGCATAGTAAAGAACACAGTGTGACTTAACTTTTTCACATCCGTCGTCGATTAGTCACTAACGTTCAATTTTGTGTAAATTCCTCGCCAGGATTTTCTCATCATGGATGAAAAATTGCAGCTTTCGATGTACGAAAAACAGTATAGGTATGCATCAGCTATTGCGGAACATCCTGCATCGAGGCTTGTGAATCCCACATTGTATGATAAGGACTCACCAAGGCTGTAACATTCGTTCAGAGCCCTGCCTGAGCATAAATTGTTTGCAATGGCAACATGTGCCGTACAGTATCATGACATTCTAGAAAAGCGTGAAATGTCATCAAGTCCTGTTGAAATTGTGTGGCCCCTGCATTCGCCAGACCTTTTAAATTACTCCTATGTTAGTTTTCTGCGAATTTTGGAGGACCCTGTGGAGATCATAGGTACGAACATTGTCGTGTTGAGATGCGCCTACAAGTTTTTTTACAGTGTATGCGATGTGTGATAATTGTTTCTGATTTTGTTTGGCAAATCATTCAGTTTTCTGGTAGCGCCAACTGTTGGCACCGCCTGTCTGTCCAAAAACTTTGTTTACCTTGTTCTGTCCCATTTGACCGTATGACGCTTAGTCGAGAGACATTTGACCTGAAGACACTTCGCCGGCCGAAGACATTTTGTTCAGCGATATTTTTGGGCCGTGGCTTATTCTTTTTGGCATTACGGGTGTCACGCGGTGCTTTTTTGTTGTTGTCGTGCCAAAGACTGGGCCATTGGAAGCGTAATAGGCAGCTGTGTAGAAATACACCTACCCACTCTCCTAACTGGGTTGGGATGGACACATTCTTCAAATGAGCAGTTGCAGTCCCTCTTGCTTTAATGTCCTGCCTTCGTTCAGCTCAAACAAAACCATATTCGCGGCTAGTCGCAGGCCATCCGAGTTTACTGATTCAGGTCTGAATCCAGAGGTTTTTCCAGGCATCCCCTGGAGATGCAGGTATACACCCCCAAATTTTTTTAAGAATCAGCAGAAATGTTTTTCCCTGACGAAAATGGATTTTGTTGGTGTCACCCCACACCTCAAATTTCGACACACCTCGAAAACAAAACACTTTGCATCACTCGCGAAATTTTTATCTATCACGAAAGCCCGAAAGTGGGGATTGAAGATGACGTTGCGTTGGCTCATCTATACTTCTGGTGATCAAGGATAATGGAGTCACGGACCACGATTCAAAATTTCAAATTGTTTCTGAAAACACGAGATGACAACAAATTACCATTTTAATTTATTGCTTACCGATTGGCCGTCGGCTCGCGTGCCAGTTCCCGTTCGTTTGTTCTGCCAGCGGGAAGCATGCCTGAAGCCAAATGACAAGAAAATTGAGCCAATTTTCAAATTGATTTTGTGTCCACGCCGTACCAACAACTCCTCCCAGAGTTGTTTCTCTCAAACTGACGCAATGAACTTGTTTCGTTTGTTTGATTCGTGCGATGGGAAGACAGTTGAGAATTTGCACAAGAAAACCGTGTTGTTTACAAAACAAAGAAGACTTCAATGGTATTTTTTGTTCGCGGGAACGTCAAATTCTTTCTGGCTGCTCGTTCTTGGAGCGCTGCACAAATCCTTGGGTGGGCGATCGACATTGCCTCTTTGTTGCAAGTTAGTCAAGCCTCCACTTTGCTCCCTGTATTATTCTGGATCACATGAAACCGCACATTTTCAACAGTGTGAAAAAATACCCTACATGATCCGTGTATTTTTATGCCAAATGAAGTTATTTTGCACGAAGACTCTGTCATTCTGACACTTGGCAGATGGAACCCGCTGTCCATCAGCGGATTGTTATTTCGGATTTCGCGCCCATTATGTTTTCATCTGATCCAGTTCAAAACCAATAATTTACCGTTCCAGTTCATTCGGAAATGGGCCTAAAACCTGCTCTATCTTATTGGACGGACTTCGGAGAATTTTCGATCCAAGGCCAATCCTTTGATTGGCCTTTTGTTTTTGTCGTCTGACAATTTTGAATTTGCTCTTTGGTGACGTGGCATTCAACAGTTGCCATTATCATCAGTTCGGCAGTCAACATTGTCATCAGTACAACAGTTAACATTATCATCAACATTTCGGCAGTTAACAGTTGTCACCAGTTGAACAGTTAACATCATCATCAGATAGGTAGTTAACATTGTCATCATAGTTAAAAAGATAAACAGAATCATCAACAGTTCGGAAGTTAACATTGTCTTCACTTGAACAGTTAACATTTTGCCAGTTCGGCAGTTAACATTGTCATAATCGTTCAACAGTTAACAGAATC
>JASGXE010013017.1:0-13674 GCA_030068105.1 Sinentomon sp. SZTP_YWyxl
AAGTTTGCAAGGACATGTGAATCCTTGGGAAATTCCATTCCCGAAGTGTTGCGGAAAAAAGGAAAACATTGCACTTTATTATCGGTATTGTATTTTGAAGGCATGCACCTACCCAAGAAAGTGCTGGCTCGTACTCAGGAAGAGACTGAGTCGAACCTTTGAGGATCTTTTTTAATGTGAAAAGCCTCTTTTTTTTTAAAAGAGTAAGGAAGCCCCAGCTCAAGGAGCATTTTCGTTACACTGGAGGTAATCCATGTGAGATGAAACGAGCTGCACTTTTAACCCAGTGCGTTGGCTGGCATGCAAGGAAGGGATCCCAGGACAGCAAGCATATTCAAGAATTGGGAGAACAGATATTTGTAATCATTAACTTTTTTTTGTGCATGAGCCAAGTTCGGGAGCACCCAGAGAAATTGGCCTTTTAACAAAAGGTTTATTGCTCACTCCAGTTTAGAGTGCTTGTTAACTCACCCCAAGGTTCTGAAAGAGGCACATTGCATATCGGTGCTCCTTTAACAAAAAATTCTTTGAGGTATATTACTTCCGGGTCTAAGTGACCTTTGAATGTACAGTAGCACATTTGTCCACATTAATCTTCATTTCCCATAGTTACATACCATTTTCAATTTCCACTAGGTCAGCTTGCAAATTGGTCCGGATTCTGGTCCAAGGTACGGGCAATATATAACTAAGTCGTCGGCAAACAATCTAGCAACACATTTTAAATCATTCAAAATATCATTAATAAAAAGCAGGAAGAGCAGTGGTCCCAGTGAACTTCCTTGCGGAACGCCTGATGTCAGCCCAAATTTCTTCTGATAGGGACTTCCTACCATAACAAGGGCCCGTCTATCCTCCAGATATGATTCCAGAAGTGCCATTAAAGGAAAAGGCACATGATAATTTGCCAACTTTCTGAGAAGAGCCGATGATTAACTCTATCAAAGGCCTTTTCAAAATCAATGAACACAGCATCGACCTGTTCTCTCCTCTCAAGACTGAGTGAAATCTCATATAAAGCCGATTAGCTGGGTCTCACAGGACTTTTTGTCCTGAAATCCATGTTGATGGGGTTGTATTGCATCATTCCATTACGGATTGCAAAATCAGACAATGCATTGAAAGAAGCTTTTCGAAAATCTTGGGAGCACTGGAAATTAGTGATATGGGTCTGTAATTAAGTGGATTTGAATTGCAACCTTTTTTAGGCACTGGTACGATAGTGACCTGTTTCCATTGATCAGGAAATTTTCCTGAACGCAGAATCCTCTCAAAAGAAGTTCTAGATAAGGCGCAAGGGAAAGATTTAAGCTTTTGAAAATTAACATTGGGATCCGATCCGAGCCCACTGCTTTCCTTGTTCCCAAACTATTAATTACACTTACTATACTTGATGCTTGAGCAGTAGGCATTTGGCTGCCTTCTTGGCAAAAGTATATATGTGTCGTTTTTCAGGCGTGTAAAGGTCATCGATTACGGTGCTTCTCGTGTTGGAATGGTGAATACTTTACTGTCTTCTCAGACAGCACACTTTTATCCGTTCATTTTTTCCCTGCAGTTGGTTTTTTATTCACCCTGATATGAACGCTCAAAGTGTTTACGGTATAAAGGGGTCGATGCATCGATGTTTTGGTACGTTTTTGAAAATAGAGGCCTGAAAGCAAAAGGGGTTCAAGATCAAACTTAACAATCAGTGCTACATTCCGAGCAGCCAATTTGAGAGACGTTTGTTGGTCAGACAAAAAGCAATAGGCGTTTAAAAACCAGTATGCAGTATTATAGGTTGACAGCGAGCAAGGCGGCGCGGTGAGATTGTGAACATCAAAATAATGCGGATAATAGTTTGCAAATTGGAGAAAATTCAAATGCCTGGTCAATGCAGGGGAAATCCTATATCAGCAGGGTTTGATGCAGTTTCAAGCCTGACACGAATGTGATGATGTTTTGAGGCGCATGTCATTGATTCTAAATGGCGGCGCATGCGCTTCTCTGAACTCATAATACGAAATGCAGTTTATTCTGTCGAGGAGAGATGAAGATGCATGCGAAATGTTCCTGGATGTTTTTAGTGTTTGGCTTTTTGTGATGGAGGGGTCTCAAATTCTTTTTGGGGCGCAAAATTATATTCCTTTGATTTGACTCCTAAAATTATAATCGGCTGCAAATATAATCCGAAAACTATGCCTGCCAATATTGTTCTCAACGATTGAAATGAGAAAATAAACTTTTGATTACCTTTGAAAATTGAGCTCATTGAACACAACGGAAAAAACGGCAAAGATGGAACAGTGGAGATTACTTTCTCTCTGGGAAATTTTACCGTTGCCGCGTGGCAACGGAGAATAATCTAAAACCGCGAAGACGGAAACAGCCTGCGTCGACGAGCACCGCAATGAAAAATTGATTTCTCCATTGCCTGGTGCTTCTGCTGCTTTGGAAATTACATTTGCGCACCGATGATTTCTGATTTGTAGGTACCAACGAGACCCCAATCATCGTCCCATCATGCACCTTCAGGGCGATCGGGATATTAAAAAAAAATCATTCCGTCAAGTGATGACTTGAGAAAAATTTGTCACGGACTAGCGATCGGTGTCTTGTCTTGCTCCGCCTGAGGCGGCCCTTTTCTAGAAGTCAGAGGCTGCGATCCTTCTTCCGAACTTTCTTCCGAACCGGTCCTTTCTAACTCTATGATCTCCAAATACCGTTGCCTGTATCCCTGATTGCCTACCCAAAGCCGTCCATCATCTTTCCGTGCTCAAAAGTACCTATGTCTAAAAATCGAACAAATCGTCCCTGATGGTTATGGCAAAAACTGTCCCTTCTTTCCCTCACAGAATTATAGTCTACCAAGAATACCGTCCGCTCTATCCGTCATAGTCTACCCAAACACCGTTCCCTCTATCAATGAGTCCGCCTATAGCTACCGTTCCACCTCTATCCACTGATAGTCTATCCGAAAACAGTCGCATCTGTCCCTAAAACCGTCCCCTCTATATTCCTGATAGTTTACCCAAAAACCGTAAAACCCAAAAACCGTAAAACCAAAAACCGCTAAAACGAATTTCCTTCCAATTGCGAGCACCCTGCACGGAGACACAGAAGGAGGAAGAACCAAAGTACAACAGGATGCGCTGCAGGCCAACTGACGTGGAAGCCCGGTTTCCTGCTGGTTTCCATGGAGACGCAGTCTGCGGTCTTTTCAGTCGTGAGAAATCAGAGACTTACCGCGGGGGCAAAACATTTTTCACAGGGTCTTGCATAAGTCGCAGGGGCAGGGGGCGCATGTTTTGCCGAAATTTTAACATGTGGTGTTGGATGGGAAAATATGGGAGCCTTGGTTCCCTGCATCGAGTTTTTGGTCTTTTGCACGACCGCCTGGTTTTGTTCGTGCATGACCGGTTGGGGGTTTGTGGTGCAAACGCGAAGAATTGACGAACACGAAGCACAAAATTTATTTTTCACCCTCATTTGTTTGATAATTTTTTTGTCTGCAGAAACTCACACGATTGACCTGCTGACAACCACCATTTTAACACCCTGTCTGTCCATCTCACGTGCTCACCCTCGATCTCATTCCACCAGAACGTCCCACAGGTGTCCACGCGGACGTTCATAGACGTCCACGAACCAACGCTGCAATCCATGCCCATGCCGGTCAACTAATCTCCGTAACGGATCCGCCGTAGGTCAGGCTGCAAAACTTGCCCCCTGCCCTGCAAAAAACCGGTCATGCACGATCATTACAGGCGATCGAACACAAAACACAGAAAAATCGATCCGGGGAACCGCCCCCACATTTTCCCCATCTAACAAGATGTCAAAATTTCGGGGGACGTGGGACCCATGCGACATAAGGAAGACCCTGGACAGAAGGTTTTACCAGTGAGGATAGTCTCTCGCAGCCTTATGCGTGATGTAGAAGCAGAAATTCATTGGGTTCCCTAATTGAGCGTAGGCCATAGACAGATAATGCTTCGAAATAATCTGAACTGCTGAAACAAATCGGGGAAGACAGCCATCTCTCTACCTAGTTGCTTCCAAGAGTGATGGAGAAAAATGGTGAAAGGATTCAAGAAGAGAGTCTTTTGGTGACAAGTGGAGCCCTTTTGATGGATATTTCGGCGATAAAAATTGGACACAAATGTGTGATTTCTTTGGCTCTTCTGCGATATCCAACGTTTGTGAGCCTGCCCAACATTGGGTTGCTGACAGTGCACATTAGTTTTTTTTGTTCTGGGTTGCTGCTTTCAATGGACTCTCACTTGAAAAGAATAATGAGCCACTCAAATGAGTCTCAGTCTCACTATATATATGGAGAATTTATACAGAGTCACCCAAAAGTCCTCGAACATTCGAGATGTTTTAAAGGGCCTTATAATTTTATTTCAACAGAATTTGATGCAACTTCACGCCTCACATGAGTGTCATGGTGTTTTGTGGTGCATGTTGCCATTGCTTCTATAAATGGCGCTTGTGTTAAAACCGAGTTCCTCTATGTACCTAGGTACGTATAGACTGAAGACTTTTGGCCGTAGCGTTGTGTGGGGCATGAAATTGTAACGCCGCAAAATCCATAGAACAAAGGATTTCGAATTTCCAGTGCTGTGCATATAATTATCATCATTAAAAAGTGTACAAATGCATTGGCACTGTGCACACATTAAGAAGTGAACGAAAAAAAGATTTTTCGTAAAAAAATTTAAGGTAATGGAGAAAAATTCCTCTTGAAGAAAAATTCTGAGCAAGCTGGAAATCAGTGCATAATTAGGCGGGCATGTGTTCCACTCTGTGGTGGTTCGTCGAAAAAAAGAGTTGAACAAAGCTTTCCGTTTGCAAAAATGTAAAGCTTAGACCATTCTCACACGCCTTTCGGTGGGTTTTTACTTGGGTGGGTTATTGCTTGGGCAGAGAAAAGTTAACGTTCCCTGTAATTATGTCTTTAAAAAGAACGGGTGATTTCGGCAACGGCTCTCAAGAGTGGATAACTTCATATTTTTTAGCATTGCTGAAACCAAGACGCGTAGACTGTATTTATAAGGTAAGCCCGATCGGATTCCCAAATTTAAAAACATTTTGGAGACCCCTGCATCGTGACGTCACTGAGCCACCGCCTGACGGTCGGATTCGCGAGAGCGTTGAGCAAGGAAGCACCGGTTGAGCTGTGCACTTCTTGGGAAGAAAACAGCTTCTCGGAAACGTGAAGCGGCGGAGACGGGAGAGAGACATGGAAAATGGATTCTTGCGTTCTGTTGTTTGGTTTTCATCTCGTGCATTGGAAATGCGATCAGCTGTTGGTTGGTTGTGCTTGATTTTTGTTTCAGTTTGCGGATTGCAGGCGTCGTCCTTAGGTGTGATTGTCCGTTGTCTTGTCGTTCAGTCGGAGAAATGCCGAGCAATTGTGCCGTTGCATTGTGCAAGAACACGAAGCAAAATTCAGGGAAAACAGTTAGTTTTCATCGATTTCCTGCGGATAAACAGGTGCGTGCACAGTGGATCCACAACTGCAAGCGAGCAGACAAATTCAATGTGAAGTCGGCATTGATTTGCAGTTCTCACTTCGCTGCCGAAGATTTCGAAAGGGACTTGCAATCGGAATTGCTCGGTTTGCCGCCGAGACACATTTTGAAGAAAGGTGTCGTGCCAACTCTTCACTTGACTCCAGCTTGCAGTCGAGATTCCCCACGTAAAAAAGCCCGATCTCTGCGTTGCCAGACAAGGAAAGTGAAGGCGAGCCTCAAAAACTTGCTACATTTCCGGTCTCCCGAACGACCCGGGCCTGATTGTGAACCGGATGCAGGTCAAGTTGCCGATGCAAGTGGAAGTGAAACTGAAGTGAGCAACAGTGATTCAGTGTTTGAGAGAAACACTCCCGACGAAGAAAATGTGAAACTGAAACGTGAAAATTATTTACTGAGGGCACAGTTAAATAATAAAGTTCGATCCCTCGAGGTGTTGAGAATGCGACTGAATCGAAAGAACGCCAGCTTGACCGAAGCATTGAGAGCGGTTAGAAGCAAGAAAGTTGCAGACGTAAGCAATGAGCTGACGAGACTTCTGAAACCAATGTTCAGCAGTGGCCAAATTAACTGTATTGTCAAAGGCAAGGCGAGAACAAAGTGGAAATGTGAAGACATAACTCGAGCGCTGGCTCTCCGCCTGGTGAGCAGGAAGGCCTACAGGTATCTTCGAGAGAAATGCAATTTCCCTTTGCCTGGCATATCCACCTTAAAGCGCTGGGCTTCATCCATAAAGTGTTTTCCTGGCCTTCAGAGCGAAGTCTTGTCCCTCATGGAATCTCGCTCACTGACAATGACTCCTGGTGAACGTTTGTGTGTGCTGGCTTTCGACGAAATGAAGGTCAGTGAAGTTCGATGTTTCGACAAAGAAAGAGACCAGATCATAGGCCCGCACAGGTTTGTCCAAGTAGTGATGGTCAGAGGCCTACTCGCACCTTGGAAGCAGCCCATATTTTATGCCTTTGACACACCAATGAGAAAACCCCTGTATGATCGCATCGTCAGTGCGCTCGAAGCCAGGGGATACCTGGTTGTCGCAACTGTGAGTGATCTCGGCCCAACAAATCAGCGGCTGTGGAAGGAGCTGGGAATTAATGTTGAAAATACAAAATGTGCAAACCCAAAGGATCCCAGCCGCTTCATCTATTTTTTTGCCGATGCCCCCCATTTGCTCAAACTTCTCCGGAACCACTTTTTGGACAGTGGATACGTCATTTCCGTCGGCAAGGAGCAAATTCCCATTGTTCCGAGAACAATTGAAGCACTGCTGGAAGAAGACTTTGACGAATTGAAACTTTGCCACAATTTGGATCACAAACACCTGGAAGTCAAGGGTGCTGAACGGCAGCGGGTCAGACCCGCAGCGCAGTTATTTCATGAGAGGACTGCCAAAGCAATTTCGAATCTTCTTCCAAACGAAACGCACACAGCCAGCTTTTTCTTGCTTGTCGCCAATTGGTTCAAACTGTTCAACTCCTATGTTCCGAATGAGAGCAGTGTCGATGCGATGAAATGCGCATATGGCCTTCAGCAAACTCAACAAGATGCTCTGCTGGATGAGATGAAAACTACAATTCATCAGTTGCAAATTTTCAACAGCAAGAAAAGGAAGCCACTACTCCCATTCCAAAAAGGAATCATCGCTTCAATTTCTTCACTCCAGCAATTGTTCATTTTTTTGAAATCGAAATTCAAAATCAGCTACATCCTAACGCACCGCCTCAACCAGGACTGCTTGGAAAATTATTTTTCGCAAATTCGCAGCCTTGGCGCAGGCTCTGGGCACGACCACCCGTCACCTCTGGAAACACGTTATAGGATCCGGAATCTCCTTTTGGGCAAGGATATCGGCATTCTGGGTCATAACCTTAACACGATAAATCCTGAATGCAGCGACAAGATGCTCTCGGAAGGTATGCTGTTGCGCTTGCATTCACAACCCGCTGAAGATTCAGACAACGAAATCCACAACCTTCTTTCATGTTGCCCCACTGAATTGTCGAGTTCCGAACCCGGATCTGAGGCCCTGAGATATCTTGCTGGGCGTGTAGCTTCCAAATTTCGCAGCAAATATCCTTTCCTGGGTTCCTTGGTCCCCGAATCAACACCAGTCGCATCAAGCGAGGAAGGGTTGGAAGCAATGCCTTGGATGAATTTCATCTCGAAAGGTGGCCTTACGGCTCCTTCAAGTGCTTGGATGGAGACGGTTAAAAAACTAGAAGTGGAATTTCGACAATTTCATGGTGAATTTACAGTGTCTCATCGTGGCGCAGTGAACCAGTTTGGCCAACAGCTTGCGGAACAGTTTGGCAATTTTCCACGAGAAGTGATCACTTTTTTCATACGAATGAGATCGTACATTCGTATTCAACATCTGAACAAATCCGAGAATGCAGCAACCAACTCGAGCCATTCAACGAGGAAAAAGAGAAAATGGATACAATAGTGAGGTTGGCGGCATTTTCTTATTTCTGTTTCTCTTTCCCCATCCCAAAATTGTCCAAGTCAAGATGTGACAAAATTTCGGGTTCCTGCCTCACCTTTTCAAAGATTGCGCGATTTTTTCCGTTGTAACATGGTTTGAACCTGCGGAAGAGTTGTAGAGGAAACCTTCCAGTTTCCAAAAATACCAAAATCCATGTAACAACGGAAAAAATCGCGCAATCTTTGAAAAGGTGAGACAGGAACCCGAAACTTTGTCACATCTTGACTTGGACAATTTTTAACATCAAATTTTTTAAGAATTTTACCAGCGAAAAGTTCGGGACTGTTGTACACGAAAATCGCCCAATTTTCAGCTTTCCAGCACAATAAGTGTGATCAAAATCCGTGAATCTGTTCAAGAGAAATTTTACTTTCCGTGGCCGGCGCAACGCGACCCGCCGTTCACTTGCATTGTCTTTTCCTCTCCCCGTCCGTCTTCGCTGCTTCAATGGCTCAGTTACGTCACGATCACGCGACCAATCAGGAAACAGAATTTTTTCGACGCGATTGGGCTTACCTTATAAATACAGTCTACGCGTCTTGGCTGAAACACTGTCGATCAACCTGGTCATATATCCAAGATGTGCACCGGGCAGCTCTTCACTGGATTACCTCAAGTGCGTCAATGTCCCTCTTTTTTAAAGGATCCCATGCTGCACAACTACATTCCAAAACGGGTAAAACAAACGACATACATTTTAGCAGTTAAGTTGAGCAGGTAAAGCATGCTTGAAATTTCTCATGATGTAGCCTAACTTAGAGCAAGCCCTGTTAACCTTCTCAGTGATATGTGAAGTCGATTGACAAATCGCTGCTAAGTGTAACTCCGAGGTGCTTAAAAACGCGCGAACTACTTCCAGGAGAACGTAATCGACATAATGAAGGGTGTAAGGAAAAAATTGATGTCCAGAGGGAACGATTTCCAATTTGGAAGCGCTGATTTGGATATTCCAAATTCTACATCTCAGAAGTAGCCAACAGATCTGATTTCAAGTTGTCACCATCTCTGGTGCATGGTTGCACTGGTGTGTAAACCACAATGTCATCGGCAAAATGTGTATGCGGGAGCAAACCCTTTATGCAAAATCATTTTTATAGTTATTGTATCATATCCAAAAAGAAGCGGTCCAAGAACAGTGATTTCTTGAGTTCTTGCTGTGCTCTCGACGGTTTGCATCCTGCACCAAGTTTCATCCCTTTGACGGTTGAAATGCAAGTCCTCGATGGACACCGAACACGACTGTTTGTCTGGGGAGACAATAAACTGTTGTCACGAAATTCTGCGAACCAACAGAAATATCTCGCCGCAGGATGTTTAATTGATTGCAACGCCCGCGTTCATTCATTGCTCTCTGAGGCACAAAGAACACTTATCGAGCGGATATTTCCTTACTTGGGGACGTTGGAGATCTCATTCTGCAATGTGCAACAACAGCCGAATGCGCAGGATGGTGGTCTGTTTGCTATTGCGAATGCCACATCAGCGGCATTATAGGCAAACACCCGAACCTCCAAGAGTATCTTCACGACCTCGCGGGTGGTGCGGAAAACCACGGACTTAGCCATGCACCTCTAGCTCATTCTGTAATGGGCCAGGCTTGAGCGCGTAGCCTGGTAAAGGAATCGCGAGATGAATTGGGAGTGCGATTGTTCCTGTACCGCCAATGTTCCTGTGCAACTTCCTGTCGACAACAAAACCAATGTGCAATTGAGAAAGCCACTTAGAAGGCGCAAGGGAAAACAGGACAGTTGATAAAGTAACCAACAGGGAGATGTAGTACTGCTTTGGTATAACCTGACAAACAATCCGCCCCAAATACCTAACCACAGCTTTCCAGACCGTCGGAAACTAAAGGGCATGTCAGACGGACGCAAGGAAGTGGCCACCTCTGCGGCCGAAGGCCGCAGGGGGCGAAGCCCCCTTGTTGTCAAATAAAGTTGTAATTCGTCAAAAAGAAACAATTTTTGAGACTCGCAAGAAAGGCTAGCACGGATTCCAAATAGACTTCGATGGAAAAAGTGCTCATGGAAAAAGTGCTACAAAGTGCCATATAGGCCCTAAGGGGACAAAAATATGGGTTCTCAGATCGTCGGACACCAACTTTGGTGTCCGACGTTGGTGTCACCAACGTCCACGGACGTTGGTGTCACCAACGTCCACGGTGTCACCACGGTGTCACCGTGGTGACACCTGACCCAACCTGACCCAAAGACCTGACCCAACCCAACATAACCTGAAACCTGACCCAGCAGCACATACTGGGAAATGTGTGTCACTGGCGAACAGAGTATACCAATAGGATCCAATGCCGAACACAATAATTGAAAATGGGAGGGTATTATGAGTTTACAAAATGGAGCATGCGAGATCAGAAAATCATGCAGATCAAAACACAACCATGATGAGTGAATTTGGAAATTTCGTATTACCTTTTAGGCATCATCTAAAGGCGCGGATGTTTGCTAAAGTTGAAAGAAGTGCCGGTGTTTTGCGTATTTTTGGTTCAGACCCATAAAAGCACATCCTCGAATGATATACACGTCACGCTAAAATGTTTAAAAGTTCATTATGAAGTCAGGCGCACTTTTAAATCAATGGCAACATGCGCCGCAAAGTACCAAGACATTCCTGTAAAGCGTGAAACTTCAGCAATGTCTTTTGAAATTGGATAGCCCTTGTGTCAAGCAGACGATTTAATTTCTCCGGTGTTGGACAATTTTGGTAGACTCTCTATTGAGGCAACTGTAGATTATCCAAAACTAAAACATCAAGGCAATAATTTGCAGAAAGTCAACTCAGCAAACATCCGCGCAAATGGGTCCTAGTTTTCAACAGTTCTGAAAAATGTTCTAACCGGCAACACTTGGTCACCCATGAGGTCATGCACTGAAAGAACTACACTGCATAATTCCGCCTTTGTAACACATCCGTCTCCATTTAGGTCGTACAATTTGAAGGCCCATTTGAGTTTATCACTTAGAGAACCACGAAGCAGAGTTGAAAGAGTGACGAGCAAATCCTATGGCGACGGGAGGGAGAGAGGAGAAAATGTTGAGAAAGATAAGATAATAAAAAAATCGCGAACAATTAACTGGAGAAATACAGTGTAGCCAAAAAGTCTTTGTCCAGCAAAAAATAAATTTGCCGTTTTTATCATATTTTGTGATCTGAAACGTTTTCTAGCTCTAACAACGGATGTCATCGGAATCGGATTTAATCGGAACAACATGTGCATATACAGGGTGAGTCACCTCGAATGTTGGTTTTTTTCGATCGAAATTTCCGCGAAAACGGCTGCACCTACAATTGTGGTGCAATGGAGGTTTTCAAGCCATATGGTTCTCTTGCATTACGTTTGGTTCCATTGGATTCTCCCAAATTGACACCCCTATACCCTTTTTGGGGAAGGATAGTTCGGGTTGTTTTCTATGCTGCGGATTATCTCTAGAACTGTGCTTCGGAGGTCCATGGTTTGTTTAAATTACAAAGTTGTTCATTTCCTTGATCTGAAGGCACCAAAAGTGATCCGACCAAATCCATCCCTTTGGCTCTTTCGTTTTAGGGGTGGTTTTCTGCGGGAGGGGTAGAGAGGTAGGAGGGGCGTTTTTTCAGCAGGCATGCATTCTTCGTGTCTCGGACGATGGGGCCTGAGACCTCAGTCTTCTTGCGATTCGGTGAAGCCACATTTGGGGGTGTCTGAAGGGTTGCAAGGGGTGGTTATGGGGATATCTCCGTTTTCGCGGTTGCGATCGAAAAGCCAACTTCGAGGTGACTCAATTTGTACAAAGTGTTGACATCCGTGGTTTGTACCAGAAAAAGTATCAGATCACAAAATATGACAAAAACAGCAAATTTAATTTTTTGCCATGCGGCCAAATCCAAAATCCCCTTCTGGCAATGAACTGTTATTAGGCCACACCTGTCTGTTGGCCCATACCACACTATAAATACAGCACACCACACGATCCTATAGCACAGTCGAGTAGACGTCTAGGTTCCGTTAACAGTTGTGGCTTCTCGGCGAAAACGATATTGCCTTTGACAGGCGACAAGTTGGCCTCGTTTCGAAATTCGAGCCCCTGGAAGCTATAGGCACCAAGCAAATATAACATGATGCATGAAGTCGTCCAACATTCAGGAGTGTCAGCTTCCGTTGCACTCTGGTGGCAGCTGCGCTGTGGTGGCAGCTGCGCTGTGGTGGCAGCTGCGCTGTGGTGGCAGCTGCGCTGTGGTGGCAGCTGCGCTGTGGTGGCAGCTATTCAGGGCAGATATCACAACAACAACCAAGGCCTTTAACTCCATTCGAATAGATCCATCATGAAAATCTGCTTTTAAGTTGGTGCAACGTACACCAGAAGTTTCTTCACTGAAACATTGTTGTTGGCCCATCAAATAATTATCTAAAATTTCCTCAAGAAACTCAGCAGCAGAGTATACGATTGCCTATGAACGGTAAGGGGATACCTAAATCTCACATGGAAAAAATCTGCGCCAGACTTTGATAAATCATTGTTCAACTTTTTGAAAGAAAGAGAGAGCAATATTAGAGGACATGGTGGCCAAAAAACGCAGCTTGGCAATGGGAATTTTTTTCGAAATGTTCAATTTTCAACGAAATTTTCGAATGAATCAATTTTCAACGAAATGTGCAGTGGGCATAGGTTTCTCATGAAAACAGGCTCATAATTTCAAGGACTGTATCGAAGACAGCGAAGAGAATGGATATCAGAATCTGTGGAAAAGTCGAAAAATTTCACCACAAAAAACTGTTTGTTTCCTTGTTCAAATTTGCTGACAATGGAAATAAAGAGGTCCATGCGCAAGGATAAACCAAAGAAGAAAATAACCAGCAATCTTGACCGCGCTTTGGGTCCAAAATTACACCAACTGAATTTATGGTATACCAGAAAGGAAAGAAAGGCATCAGGAGAGCACCAAATAGCTGCGCTTACCCTAAAACTAATGGCTCCGTTGCAGTTTATGTCGAAAGCTCGAAAAACGTAATGGGCGTAAAGGCCTGTATCTGAAATAGATTAACAAAAAATGGAGGATTATCAGAGAATCTCTTTTTATAATTGCACAAATCATCCTGTGGATATACAAAGAAATCTCTAATCAATTGCTATTTTTTAACTTCTTGCGAGTATTTCGGCCGCTTTCCTCATTGCAAATCGCACTCAGATTCAACTCATTAGCCAATTCAGCAGACGGATGCATCTTTCAATGCAAGAATGGAAAAGGAAAAAGCGTTGTGCATGGAAATGAAATTTTCTCAACACAAACACAAATCCATCCACGAATTGGCAATAGAGTTGGAGCTGAGAGTGAGTTGCACCAGGGAATATGGCCGTTTATTGCTATTTTTATTGAGTTTATTGCTATTGCTATATTGCTATTATAACCGAAATTAACATAACTTCAAAGAATAGCAACAAATAATAAAGAGTTAGCAGAAAGGAAATGCTACGAAATCACACCACAGAACACAGAAGATTTGACGAACTGCACGCGAGATGTCTGCCGAAATTGAACTGCCGAAATTGCCAGAACCCGCGCCAGAGTGGACAGATATGCATCAGAATTTTTTAGATCGTCTGCCTAAAACAGATTTACATTTGCAGCAATGGGCAATAATGGTCAATGCGCCAATGTTTCCTTTCACACATTTTT
>JASGXE010013018.1:0-12666 GCA_030068105.1 Sinentomon sp. SZTP_YWyxl
CTGGGTCGCTAGCTAAAAAAAACAAAAATAAAGCTTAAAACTAAAAAGGGCTCTATTTTCGGTTCACACTTGGGTCATAAGTTTTCCAACCCGAGGCTGGGGGTGGGGAATGTTTTTTTCGCCGCAGATCCGAGGTTGTGTTGATGCTCTGCATGTTCTGTGTGTTCAATTGCTGGCGGAGCACTTTTGTGACTTCACGTCAGCGACTTCGCCGAGGATGGACGTTCTTCAGGTGTGACTTGTTATTGGTGGCGTAAGAACAGGACGAGATCGAGAGGTCCGTACGAGACAGAAGCAACTCCCTTGTTGCCTACTCAGATGTGTCGTTCCGACGCAGGTGTCGAATGCGGAAGGACACCTTCGTACGTTTGGTGGCTGTCTAGATGGAAGGGGAACGTCCTGCCGATAGGCGCTGGGGACCAATGCCTTTCTTTTTCAAGGTGTTATGTGCTGTTAGGTTTCTAGCTTCAGGGTCCTTCTACACATGCACAAGCGACCTGTATGAGGTCAGTCCTGCCTTCATGTGCCGCTCTCTGAAGGAAATTTTCCAAGGCTTGGCTCGCCTGTGCCCACGGTACATTGCCATGCCTCGTTCCGAGCAAGAGGAGATTGCGGAGTTCTTCTTCTGAAGGAACAAACGTCCCTATCCGTAATGTTGTGGCAAGGTGGCCTGGCTCAAGGCATGACAGCCACATCTTCAACAACAGTGCTGTCTGTGCTGAGCTTGAAGCAGGGATCTTCAGAACTCATACAGTGGCTTGATCCAACGCGTGTTAAGTTGAGCGTTAGAGTAACTTCTGCGTTAAAGGCTGCGCAGAGACGGTCCGTCTCTGCGCAGCCTTTAACGCAGAAGTTACTCTAACGCTCAACTTAACACGCGTTGGATCAAGTCACTGATAAAATCGGGGGCATCGGTTCCCGCGCAAGGCCAACCTGATGACCCCTGTTAACGCCCCTGCATCTCAGGTGGAGGAAATATATAACCGGGCGCACATTCAAGCTCAACTGTATTGAGCGAGTTAATGGCATCGTCAAAAGAAGTTTTCCTTGCCTGGATTACCTACGCACGTCATTAGAGTGGACCCTCATAATAATTGTTGCTTGTTGCGTTCTGCATAACATCAGTGGCGTGCGAGGCAGGCAAGGCAGGCGCTGCCTGCCCAAGAAAAATCTCATGAATTGTGCATTTTTTATTTTCAACAAACATTTGCAAGGGCAAAACGTCAACGTGACCACAGAAGTCCACAAATGTGAGCCACATTCGAAAAAGGCACACTCTGATTTGCCTGCTGGGCGCTGGTGGTATCAACTGAACGATGTCTTGACTGGGAACTCCCTTCTTTCCCGATGCCAACAACCACAGAAGGTGCCCTACCCACCCTCTTTCTCGCTGGTCTTCCAGAATCCAGACGCAAGCCAATCCTCTGCTCCATTGGCGCATGAGATTCAGAAGAGGCACCGAATATTTTTGCCTCCATTGAGGGATCTGCGGGGATGCGATAAAGCCTATGCCGCTCCATCCCGCCGGGTGAATCAACCCACCGCAAGTGCAGCAGTTCTTATTGCTGAGGAGGCACTTTCAAATCTGCCTCCGGCTGCATCTCTGCCGCGTCACTATTCATGTTGCTCTGTTGTCCTTGTTGCTCGCTGATCACAGGCATCTGCTGTGATGAAAATGAATGCAGGCTGAGCCTGCGATGAATGCAAACCTCGCTACGCCAAAGGCATGTTGTTTGCTGCACCTTTTGAATGTCAATTGCGCCCCAATGTTGATTCAGGGGGAATGGGAAACGGAAAAGGAAAACATTGGATTTGGCTTGTGCGAAGTTTCGGAGTTTGACTTGGAATGAATGTATGAGCAAATTCCAATCAGGAGTCATTTCGCAAACACAAATGTTCAACAAAATGGAACCGCAACATTGTTCGGAATTATTCGGATAATTTTCTGCAAATTCTGCGGTCCTCTGATGCCTTAATTTCCAGTGGAAATTAAAGGCATCAGAGGAAATTAAAGGCATCAATGCTTGAAAACCGTTAATTTTATCCGATAAGCATGAAATTGGCTTGAACTTTCTGCCCCCATCTGGGCTTTTCTTGCCGTGCAATATTCTTTTGAAATTGAAACAAATCCATCGCATTATCCTTTTCCTTTCAGCTCAGTTTAGATCACTGAAACATGTCGTCCACACAGTGTACTGCTATTCAACTGGATGCATGCAGTTGTGAAAAAATGCTCAGTTTTTCAAAAAAATGAGCAATCTGAGCACTATTTGAGGCTCCACTTTTTCAAAATTTCTTCCCTTCCGGGAGGGGGACACCCCCTCCCCGAACCCCTCCCCCGGCGTTGCGCTTCACGCAACGCATCTTCGGGAACAGTGTGCTAGACAAAGTGCCTGCCTGCATATGGCACCCAACGCACGCCACTGCATGTGCTTGCTGGAAAATGATAACCTGGAGTGGGCGGAAGAGCCACCAAATGAAATATACGACAATCAGGTGGGGGATGCCGTGAACCCCGAAGGTTTCGCCAAACAGAGGCTTCTCGTTCAACAATATTTCAGTCAAACTAGGCTCCGTCCAATGCGGTTTGTGCGGACCAGTGCACCAACATGACAATTGTGAAGGCTGCCTTCAGTCGCAGTCGTGAAGCTGTGTTGCGACTCAGTGCTATTCGTTGTTGCAGCCAACGACTGAGGAATGGCGGAAACAAAAGGGACATCACATTTCAGCACCTTTGAAAGAGAGCTGTTGCTCGATCTGGTGGACTGTGAGAAATTGACTTTGGAGATGAAGAAGTTCACAACAGCGGCAAACCAAGCAAAGGTTGTTGCTTTGGAGAAAATAACAAACAAGTTCAATGCCTCAGCCAATGGGCACAGGGTGGCCAAAGAAATTTTGGATTCAAATTCCATGATTTTCCAGAAATTTTTCAACACTTCCAGAACATCAAATTTAGCAAGCCGTTATATGAGATAAAAATACAAGCCAAAACTAAAAATGCATCAAACGTCATGACCTCCACCACACAGCCATACAGCCATGCCCATATCCACTGTATGGTGCATTTTTACTTTGGTTTACTTTTCTAAACATCACAAACGACACATAAGATAGGTGCTAAAATTCTGGGAAATTCATTATGGAAAGCAATCGGTTCTTTTGATCACATTCAAATGTGACAAAGGGAGCATTTACGTGCATCGGTCATCAGAAATTACAAGTTCAGGATGCTGTTTTTAACAGGAATTCATGCCATAGAGGCAATCATCAATTGAGAACAAAGCAAAGTTAATCAGACTGGGAAAGGAAAGGGAGAGATGGGAAGGACACGTGACCGTCGGCTGCATTTTCCATAAGGAGGAATGGGTAAAGGAAGGGAGGGGCATGGAGGGGAAAGGAGTTCAGAAAACATATCATCGAAATGTGGATGGGGCTTGGTAATATAGCATTCAATAATGACAGACAGACAGCAATCACACACACACACAACCACTCAAGAACATCATAAACTAGCACACAATATCACACCCATTCTCTATCTCAAATGACACATGAAAAAAGCGAATAAAAATAAAATAAAGATGGAAAGAAAAAGATTATGAAATCAGCCCTACTGCTACTGCCTCAATTTCCCTTTGGGAATGGTTGGCCTTGTGTCACACCGCGAGAGTGCTGCCCGGCATAAGGTTACCGGTCAAGCCCGAGCGCCGTGCATTTACGTCCGCAAAAAAAACAAACTGCGTACGAGCGACGTAGATAAACGTCAAGACCGGCATGATGTGATTGTACGGACGACGTAAATAAACGTCGGCATGGGTATTGCATTTTCAAGGAATTTGAATTTAATTACGTAATATCAGCACCACTCAAAATATTCATAGCCGGAAAGAGGAAAAATCAGCGATTTAGCAGACGTTTATTCCGCCAAAATCGGTCCAAACCGTTTTCAATCAGCGCACTTTTCAAATTTCCCGCTTTTTTCTCTCAAGTTCCTGTTTTAGGCGCCTTTTTTGCGCGATCGCGCGACATCTGCCGCCCGCCGAAATTTGAATTTTCGGGCAGTTGAAAGACGCGCGAATCAGCCGACGCTTGTTTCACGTGAATTGTTGCATTCGTTCAGAAATGGCGTCGCATTGAAATTTCCTGTTTTTTCCAGTTTTTGCTCAATTTTGATGCGGTTTGAAGCATTTTGTGGGTATCTGGCCGTTTTTTTTGTGCGGAGGTGTTTTTTTTTTTGTTGAAAACATTAAATTATAGGCGATTTTAATGACACAGAGCAGAAATCTGGCTTGAGTGGGCGGGAAATGCATGCATTTCCGATTTTTCCGTTTTTCGAAAATCCTTGCAGATATTATTAATTCCGTCAGGGGCGACATTCCGTGTTTCCGAAACGCGCGGAAAAACGTTTTAAAACCAGAATTCGCAATTTCGGGCTTGACCGGTTAACTAGCGCAGAGTCACGGAAGCACCATATTGGTGTTCTCCAGCTAGCTGTATGTACGCAGCTGCGAAGAGGGAGTGTGCGTACTGCTGGTGAACACCGATGGTGCATCAGTGACTGGATCGGACCATGTTAGGTGGGTAAGCACCTAACACTGCTGACTGCAAACACTGGAGAAAATAATCAGATCAGGAAATTCGAATAATAGGTTGAATCAGCAATGAATTCACTGAATTCTGGGTTTTGGTCGGTGAGATTTTCAGTTTTAGGTCAGTGAGATTTGGTCAGCGACAGCATTTTCCATGATTTAAAACAGAAATCAGAAGGATTCCATGATTTTCCAGAGCCATGTCAATTCCATGCATGATTTTCCATGATCTTCCCTGATTTTCCAGAATGTGGCCATCCTGGGCAAAGCGAGACTCAAAGCAGATGCAGAACTGTTTTAAAAATATGAAGCGAAAGGCCAGTGCCGACGCAGCCGAGCAACGCCATCAAAGGACCCAAAGAGGCGGGCCGACGCCAACAGACTAGCCAAAACTAATGCCCAGTTTTTCCAACGCAGATCAAAATCTGATCCGAGATCAGGAGCCACTGATCTCGGATCAAGTCGAATTTGAGTTTTTTGGATCTGATCCGAGATCAGGCTGTCGAAACTGATCCTGGATCAGTGGCTGATCTCGGATCAAAATTGTGTGTTTTTCCACTGTGTCTCAAGTCCTGATCTCTGATCAGGACTTGAGGCTCTGATCCGAGATCAAATCTGATCCTCCATTTTTGGCAGATCAAGGGGGATAAATGAATTTTCAGAGTGGGCAAAAGTGGCATTTCAAATGCCACTTTTGCCCACTGTGAAAATTCAACACAACTCAAATGATTTGAGTTGTGTTGTGCCAGTAGTTCGCACAGTTGCACTGTTTTTGTGAAAACTGCGCATTCGGAAAACAAACTGGGCATTCCGTCCGAACGGTTGCACCTTGCGGCGATTTATTTTTTGCACATTTTCATCACTTTTGACTCTTTTTTGGTTTTCATTGTTCCCATGCTGCTCAGCATGAAGACAGTGTCGTCTTTTGTTGTCTTGTTCAACGATTGAAGACGTTTTTTTCTTTTTCTGAGCTTTTTTCAAATGAAAGAAAACGAGGGTCATTTGGCTTGTGCGACCTTGCCATCTCCCCATTGACAGCAAATTACATCCACGAATTTGGTCTTCTCCAGATAAAAGTAATGTCTTCTTTGGAACTGTGACCGAAAGAATAAGTACAAGACGCACAAAAAAGGGATGATTCAAAAGGCGACAGAAGTTTTACAAATTGGAATGTGACAAAATAAATGACAATTATTGGTACCATTAAAGTTCTGCCACTCATGAGACAAAACAAATCAAGCCAAAGGGAGCAGAGCAGACCAGACCTGGGCAGGCAAATAACAACAGACTGGGTAACTAACCAATGAGCTTGCCAAATCGGGAAGCACTTTTGTGGTGTATTCTCAAGCATCTCTTGCAAACTTCCAACACAATATTCCATGAACAAGTAAAGTTTTTCTTTTTCCTTGTTCTGAAGCACTTGAATTAAATTTATTACATTCTTGTGCTTCAATCTCTGAAGCAATTGAATTTCACTGAAAATAAGAAGGAAGAACAGATGTAGTTGATTTGATTTGAGATATGATAGTGTTTGAGCAAGTTTCAACTGTTTGAAAAGTTTATAACAATCTAAGCATGAATGAACATAAAATTCCACTTCCCATAGGAGAGTATGCATGTAGGCCTACCTAAAAGAGATTTGGTAAGAAATGGTGAAATGGGAATCATTTGTAAAGTTTTGATAAAATCAGATAACTCAAGAACAAACAAGAAACTCCCAGATGGTTCACTTGGCCACAGAGGTTATTGCAAAGAATAATGCCTCTGTATTGATTTTCAAAGTCTATCGTTGCAAATACAGGAATTGGGGCAAAACTGTGCACTCGAATAGTTTTGCTTTCAGTTTGCATCAGAGAACCACCTTCCAAAAAGCATCTGTGCCCAAGTGCCTGCTAGTTGCACAGAATTATTGGCAGATGGCCAGATTTACGAGTATTAATAGCCAAAGCGGGAAGTACGATGGTTTGGAAAAGGGGAGAGGAGGGTGGGAAATTTGCTGCAGGAAAATCCGACTGAATACAGGGTAGCCTAACCGTGGGGTGATCAACTCCGGATTGATGCTAATCCGGGATTTCAAAGTATTAGAGAAGTTGACGCAATTTATTGAAAAGATTCAACGGAGGGCAGCGCGATTCATTACCACCCGATTTGGAAAAATGGACAGCTCTTCTGAAATGATAAAATGACTTGGTTGGTCCCTTGCAAGCAGACGGAGGTGCTCCAGGCTTACCCTGCTTTCCCGGATCTTCTTTGGCTGCCCTTACCTCTCCGTTTCGAAAACCCCAGGCTTGGCATGTCATGATTACGAGTAGCCAAAATCATTTTGATTTAATCAAATGATTAAATCATCGATTAAATCAAGACCTTCCTGATTTAGGTAATCACTGTTTTAATCATTGATTCGATCATTTATTTATTAGCCGAGCGTAGCGAGGCTTCTTATGCGACCGGGAAATGCACGGATGTCACAAACAGAAATTTTGAGATATCGGACGGATGGATTGGACCCCAAATGGGGGTGGTGATGGAAATTGGGTGTCCGGACCGGGGAAAAATATCAAAAATCATTTTTCGCCACCCCTTTTGGCAAAAACGACCTTTCTATGTTTGAGCGCTTCGTTGATAAGGATGAATTCGAGCACGCTGGGACCTGCTTCTTCAAATACCGCGCTGCAATCACCGATTTCTGTTTGAACAAAAAAGTTGAGCAATGTTGGGTCCGATTACCACTTAGATGGGAGACCGCCAATGAATGCCAAGTTCCTCATTCTTTTTTGTTTTCATTTTTTGGCTTTCTTCTCTTGGTGGCTTTTTTGACATTTGCGGCTGTTCAAAACAATTTTCCAGATTAAAATTTCCGAGTTTTGATGCACAATTTTGATGGGAATTCCGAACTTGGGTGTTTGAAAACTTTTTTGGATTGGCATTCAGTTTTCTTGATTTTGGACAGCCGGAGCTTTGCTCACGGTTGGAGGGGGATGGTGGATGGGTTTGGGTGTCGTTCCAAACGATTGTGCGGTGTGCCACCGGTGAAAAATACGAAAAATGATTTTCCGCCACCCCTTGGCGAAAACGACCCCTTATGTTTTTAGCGCCTCGTTGATAAGACAGAATTCGTGTGTGCCTGTACCTGCTTTTTCCAATACCGCGCTGCAATCACCGATTTCTGTTTGATCAAAAATGTTAAGCAACGTTGGGTCTGGATACCACTTGGACGGGAGACCGCCAATGATTGTTAAGTTCATCTGCTTTTTTTGATTTGATTTGATTTCCGCCATGCAATACTCATGGCCGCAGCCGGCCTGCGGTAAGTGGAGTATTGTGGTGACACAAAGCATGCAACAAATAACCCCTTCCAGGTTGACCGATGGCTGGCAACTCCAAAAGAGGGGGACGAGACAAGACAGCACAAAAACGGCACAAGGACAACACAAACAGAAGGTTGTGGTCATCTTGGTCGGGAGGATCGGTTAGTCGTCAGACGGCCGACCGATCTCCCTTACAGGGAGCAGGACGTGAACCTGCAACCACGGCGCTCCCCTTAAGTTCATCTGCTTTTTTGTTTTCATTTTTGGGTTTCTTCAATTGATAGCAATTTTTGACAATTGCAGCTTTTCAAAATAATTTTCCAGATTTTAATTTCCAGCTTTTGACTTGCAATTTTGATGGGAACTCCGAACTTGTGGGTGTTTGAAAACTTTTTCGATGGCATTCATTTTTTACAGGACACAGGATTTTATGGATTTGTTGAATTGAATAGTTTTTCGGAATTGTTTGAGAGGAATGTGGGATACTGTTTTTGGAAGTTTGATATTTTTTGTTATTTTGTTTTTTGTCGGATAGGAGAAAGATGTTACATGGACAGTTTTGCATGGAACAGGAACTGCCCACACTTCGGCTCGGCAACACACAGAAAACGGCCAACACCAACTCCACTTTTCTTGATTAAAACCAGCCGGAGCTTTGCTCTCGGATAGAGGGGGATTGTGGATGAGGTTGGGTATGCAGTTCCAGACAATTGTGCCACAGCAACGACTCGAAATTCGGAGCCTCATGTCATCAACAAAACACGCACCGGTGTGTTTTGGTTGATGTCATGAGCTCAGGTCATGAGGCTCCGCCATGTCAGGTCAGGTTTCTGCCATCTCGTGGCGTAAACATTTCGACCAGAGTTGATTGTACCATGCTGACATGCACCACTCCCCTCTCTCTCGCACAGGGCGAGATCGAAAGGCTTTCCAGCTCTGTGAAGAATTTCGGCTGTGATATGACAGTTCAATCTGTGATGGTTGGTTGGCGAACAGATCAAAGAAGGAGGAGGATGGTTCGAAGGCTTTTTTCAAGGCCGGGTAGCGAGTTTTATAGACCCTGCCTCGACTTCAGATGGCAGGGTCTATAGATGGCAGGGTTTTTTCCGAGAGGGGACAAGGTTATGTCAGGTTTAAATAGTTTTAGGTTTGAAAAAAAATATTTTTCTTCTTGGAATTGAAGGGCCCCAATCGAGCATTCTTGCACAAAACGCTCTCTGCCATCTAAAGTCGCGGCAGGGTTTGTAAAAACGCGGCCGGGTCTGAGTGGGTCATCGCAGTTTCGTGCATAGAGTAAGATTTCTGAGCAGGCCGGCCAGATGTGTCTGTGCGCACAGAATGTGAATCGGGACGCAACGCAGATGGAAGAGTGAGTTGGTTCGTGTCGCCGGAGATGGAAACTGTTTGTTTGCCATTTTGATGCTTGGCGGTAAGAGCCAATTGCACGATGACAGTTTTTTGTCATGAAATCCATAGTAAAAAAGCTGAGCACCAAAAACATCGGGACTGGCCCCTGGGCCCCTCACCAGCTCACCCCTGGTGACTGACTGGGAGTGGGTAGTAAGGGAACTGGGCTGGTGGCTGCTGGGGCCTTGGCCGGCCTGCCTGGGGTAAGTTGACATTTTGCTATGCTCTACGTTGCTGTTGACTTGATTTGTCCCCAAAGATGGTTTAGACTACCTACTGTATACCTACTGTAGAGAGTGCAGGAAGCAGCATTTTTTAGAGTAATCACACCACCATTAATGGACGGACACTATCAAATAGCGAATCACTGACCAGTTGGCAGTCACGATTTAATTGCGATTTTTTGATTAACCAGTCAAGCGTGACCGACGTGCCTCGCACCGATTCGGCATTTCACCTCACTGACGACCGACGTGCAGCGCACCTCTTCGGATGCCATCGCGAAATTGGTCATGACGGCTTTTGCAAATTTCCGATCTTTTTGCTAATTTTCAATACGAAATTCCATCAGTTCGTTGCTTTTTGTTTCCTTTTTGCCATTCTCAATGCTCAAGCAAGCAAAGAAAATTTTTTTTTCACCTGAAAATAACTCTTCGTGGAACTAATATTCATTTTTGAAATCTTTGCAGTCAAAACCCAACATTTTGAAGCCCTGTGCTTGATTGGTGCATTTTTGATGCGATAAAAAAGGTCACATGGGTCCCTAATTTAGGTCAAGTGGGACTCTGTGTCCTGGCTACTTCAAGAACTTCCCCACACATTCGGTCTTGTCTAGTAAGCCTCTATTGGAAGTTCCGCATTAAATATTGCCCACATTATCGACAGTGGATGGATATGGAGTGCAAATTTGGATTCACAACTTTATTCAGTAAGTATGCAAATTTTTAGCTTATTCCTGCTAACAGTTTGCAAGATATCGAACCAAATTTTAGTGAACTGATGCAAAAGTTTCATCGTCCTGAGTGGTTGTTTTTTGTTTAGCCCAATAATTGCATCTGTTGCAATAAACTTGAAAACAAATTCCTGCACTTGACCGGTTAAATCACGATTTTTTTTAAATCAAGGTTTTTTGAAATGTAAATAAATCACGATTTACCTGATAAAAAAAATTTGGCATTTTCATCATCGGGATTTGCGACTGAGAGGGAAGGAGGCCATAAATTTTTTTCATCAAATCAAATAAAACAAATGAACGATCTCTGTACTGAACCCAACCCATCATCAGGCTACCACATCACACCACCATTGTGATTGATAGACGGACACAATCAAATAGCGAATCACTTATCAGTTGGCAGTCACGATTAAATCACGATTTTTTTATTTAGGCCCTAAATCAAGATTTTTTGAAATGTAAATAAATAAAGATTTCATCAAAAAATCATGGATTTTTTTTATCAAATCATGTTTTTTGGTTATTTTTCTTTATAATCGCGATTTTTGCCAACCCTGCTTTCAAATGTTGATTTGTTTCAAAATAAGAAATGTTTTTTGTCTTTATTGTGTTCCAGTATACGAGGGTAACAGTTGTGACTCTGTTTATTTGTCATTTATTAACTTTACATGTTGCTCCATGCCAAGCACTTCTTTTTTCAGGTAAACATTTTTTATCTTCTCTTTCCAGGTTGACTACTGTTTGAACTTCCTTTTTTTCAGGGTAATTTTTTCCTAATTGTTTTTATTTTTCAGGCTGCATTTGTTTCATCACGTTTTACTATGAATGCATGCTAAAAAAAACTACCTAGTCAGTACGATGATATGTTTGTTTGCAACTTTGCTTTTTTTCAGAATACAACTGTCCGTCTTTTTGGGTTCCAGAATTAATTTTGGTTTTCGCAAAGTTATAACTGTTTCATTATTTGTCATGTCCAGCTGTTCGTTCTTTCAGGCAAATATTTCACTTTCTCTTTTCAGGTTGACTTTTGTTTGCACTGTTAGTCCAATAAAAGAAGAGCTATCTTGTCATGTATTGTTAGTCAAAAAAAAGTCAGAGCTCACTAGCTCCATGAGAAAGCCATTGAAGTTGAGGTGGCATTACTTGACTTTACTCTGAAAGATAGGCCTACCATTGGCCTGTTACAGGTTTTGTGTCAACGCCAATGCAACGATGGCCCTCTTTGCTGAGTCACCGGCCGCATGTGGATGTCAGCTCATCATAGCAATGATGATGATGATGAACTTTTTTGAAAGAAAGGAGTGAAAATTGTGCCCAGAGTGGGAAAATGTTTGCATTCCCATTTTTTGACCTTCCTGATTAAATTTGAGTGTCTGAACATGAATCAGTTTGAATTTCTGCCTAACAAGTCAACCTCTCTACCTATCTATTTTGAATGGTGTTAATCAAATTAAAAATAGCCTGGATCAGGGGAAGCTTCCAGGTGCCCTGTCTTTAGATTTTCTAAGCGCTTTGCTTTTGATACTGCTGATCAGTGATTTAAGTGTGACGAAATGCAAAAGAACGGCATTCCTGCCCTCCCTGGCCAGACCGGAATGGCGTTCCGGCCTTCCCTAGCTCAGTCCGTTCCGGCCCTTTCAAAGTCACACCGGAACGTGCGTTCCGGTGTAAGTTTGAAAGAACCTTACACGGCGTCAAGGCATACTTACACAACAACGCATATTGGCAGGAACAGAGCAGATTCCGAAATCGTTATTTCCAGAGAGCCCAATTTGGAAATAAAAAAAGGGTAACCTCACCTGTTCTTCGAACATAAGAGTAACGTCCGGTCAGGGTTGGCCATGGACATTGGGACCAGGGCTTAAAGTGGAAAATAAAAGGGGCCGGAGCTCCCTTTTCGGAAAAGGGACCAAGCATTCGAAAAAAGGGACCAACAACCAGGGGTACCTACCATTCCAGAATTTTGCAAGGGGCATTTTTAAGGGAAGCATCTGGGCTCGGACCCAGTCGGAGGTCTGGGGGTGGGCTTCGGAGGGGCAAAGGTCCTGGTGGGTGGTTGTGACATTGCCAGAGCAGGCATGGAATCGACATTCATCTTAAAAATGGGTTTGACAGTTTGAAACGACATGTGTTAAATGTGTATAAAAAGGGACGTAGCTCACGACAGTGCTGGCATTTCAGTGATGTTGGATGAAAAGGACCGCCGGAGCTCAGCTCCTGCAGCTGCAGGGACGGCCGGAGCTCAGCTCCGGTGGGCTCCGGCACACTTTAAGCCCTGATTGGGACACCCAATGTCCATGGCCGACATGGGGACTGGAATTGCGTTTAACTTCACGAACAACAGAAGCTGGAAGCAATGGAATCAAGCAGAAGTGGATGGGTGATGAACTGCTCTGAAATTGGTCCA
>JASGXE010013019.1:0-12043 GCA_030068105.1 Sinentomon sp. SZTP_YWyxl
GCTGGATGCCGCCTTAGCCGCGGACGATCCCGAAGCGAGAGAGAACTTCAAATCGCAAGTACGCAAGAGGTTGCGAGAGGGAGCAGGAGATCTTCTGGAAGATGTCGGATCAGGTTTGAAGCGTCAGAAAGGAGGCGGAGGAGGAGGTCCCGGAAGGCGTACCACTATAAATAGAAGGATCTCGCGCAGGCGCCGATCATCAGTCGCAAAGGTGCAGTTACGGAAGAAGACGAAAGTTCGACGTCCCGTCGACATATTTTCTTAAAAACGCACTCGCAACAAAAAACCATGACGACCTACGTTCATCACCATTCCGGCGATTGCGCCATATCTGAGCTCGATCTCTTTGCCGTTCCTCCACTTCGTCTCAGATAGACAAGAGGACGTGCGTGTCGTACCAACCCATCGCTTCAATCCAGGATAGTTCGACGCTGGAATTTTTCGTCAGCGGAACTGGAGAAGAGTACATCGATCTAGCCAGAACTACACTGGATGTCGTCGTCAAGATCGTGGACGTTTCGGACGCGGCAAAAGGAACCGATCCCGGAAAGGATGCAGAGGTGGCTCCGGTGAACAATTTCCTGCACAGCCTCGTCTCTCAGGTCGATGTTTTCCTGAACGATCGTCTCATCAATGCAAGCAACGACACTTACCCTTACCGAGCCTACATGGAAACGCTGTTGAATTTCGGTCGAGACGCAAAATATTCTCAGCTGACGACGGCTCTCTGGTACAAAGATACCGGAGCGCACATGGAAAGTATGACGTCCTACGAAGCAGGCGAAGGAGGGAGAGGTGTCGTTTCCGCAGGAAGCAACGCCCGATTCAACAGGAGGCAGGAATACGTGAAGCGTCACAAAACAATCGACCAATCTTCTCCGATGTCTTCCGTCAATTGAAATTTTTGCTGAGCAACGTCAACATGAAGCTGAGATTAATCCGCAGCAACGACGATTTCTGTCTCATGTACACTGCCGGTGGAGGTGGCGCGTCCTCTGCAGATGGCAGCGTTTCTTCGACGACGAAGTACAAGGTGTCGCTGTTGAACGCCACGCTGCAGGTCCACAAGATCAAGCTGCAGCCGTCTGTTGTGCTACCACACGAAACGATCCTTGCAACGACGATGAAAAATTCCGTGCGTTACCCGCTAAACGGTTCGTAAACAAGGTGTTTTCCATACCGGCGGGAATGACTAGCATCAATCGAGACAATCTCGTGTTGGGTCAGCTACCAACGCGCGTAGTTCTCGGATTGGTAGATGCTGAAGCAGTGAACGGCTCGCCCAAGCTGAATCCGTTCAACTTTCAACATTTCGACTTGAACTACATTTCCTTCTTCGCCGACGGGGACCCGTTTCCGTCGAAGCCTCTGACATCAGATTTTGTCGTCTGCTATTTTAGACCTAATCCACGATCTTGAGCTCTCTTATTTTCATTTGACTTTTTTGCTGACAATAGAATGCGCCCTCCTATTTTGTCGTCTGCTAAGTGGGCGGAGCTAAAAAATGCACTGAAACCGCCTTAAGGAAGTCACGTGAACGTCACGAATTGAAGCTGCGAAAGAAAAATTATAAATATCTGCTACAAATTTTATGCACGCACACGCCTTTTTCTAGACCTTGTTGAATGTTTCTGGAATTACACCTGCAAAACTGTGTTTAATTTCCTTTAAATGTGCTAAATATTCAATATTTAAATCACATACCCCTGTCTCCAAAGGCATGCGTGGGAAAGCGACATGAGCGAGCAATGAAGGTACAATCGTGTGCTTTTGAGCCAATAGTTTCTGTCTGTTATCTTGTAGTAATCATCCTTGAAGAATTCTTCCTCGGTCACTCCATCCGGCAGCTGGAATTTTTTAACCTTGCTGTCTGTGTCCACAAATTTCAGATCTCCATCTCGATAAACGTGGAATGGTTGACTTCTGTAACTTTCTTCAGGCATTAGGTTTTGCTTTAATAATACCCTGACCATCGCATTCATTCGGTTTCTTAGAGTTGTTGATAAAATCACCTGTCCACCTTCCTTCGGAAGAAACCGCACAGCATTGGTAAAGAAAGAATCAATTGCTTCTTCTGTGCTTTCGAAATCAAGTAGCGGCTTCCACTTGTGGCCTCCAATATCAAAAGATGGCCAAGCGGATACCAACTGTTGAAGCAGACCTATCAATATGTACGATATTAGGAAGAATTCCATGATTCTAAAAGTACACTTATTGTACTCGTGATTTGTACAGCTGACAGAGGCCCTGAAAGAAAACGTGATAGGACAAACGTTATAGTGTACGAACGGATCGCGCTCGACACTTCACAAACACTTCACGTAGAATCGAGCCGATAAGACATCCAGTGCGAGTTTGTGTGCTCTGGGCGAAAGTTGTTTCCAAACGTGCAATCACGAAGCCCAAATTCACTCAGGCGGTGTTTATTTTCCAAGTCTGCTTTTACGGAAGAGTCACGAAGCGACGCAATTTATATTTCCTTCACACATAGAATTTTGTGCTAATTTCTGCCGGCAAATGCGGAAATGTACCTATTTCATCAATTACATTGCCTGAGATGTGGATAATCACTCAAATTCTCTCCTATGTTCGGTTGCAAATATCACTCATTTCGAACAAACAGGTAAAATTCCAAACAAATCATATGTTTCTATACAATTCCATCGCAAAATGAGTAATTTCTACTCCCTGTGAGAAAAATGCACCAGTTGGCGGCAGCGACAAAGCAGCAGAATGACCGTTATCCTGCAAGACGGGTGAGGGGCAGAGCGCTGTGGTGCGGCATTGTAAAAACCACCGCCTCCTCTCATGCTGCGTGGCTTCGTTTCGTCCGTCAAATACCCACAAAAATGTCGGATATTCATCGCGTCTCTGTAGCGCAGTTGGTAAGGCGGTAAGCGCATGCAAGAAAAGAAAGACCCGAAGAACCGGTTTCGAGTCCCGCACTTGTCAATTTTTTTTGCGTGATATCCGATTCAAAATGAGTGAAATTACGCGCTGCGAATGGGTGATTTTTCGTTTTCGGTGTGTAAAAACAGGGATCAGATATCACACATTTTCACTGCAGAAATCACACATTTATTTCTATGTGTGTTTTTATTTCAGCGACTTTAACAGCTTTACCGCTCTTTTGTATGTGGTACTTGTCGTCTCCTTGAAAACTGCCTGATTGGTGGAGATTGTGCGATACTCCTGCGAAGGGCGTGTGGAGATGGATCTCCAGATGGGTGAAAGTTAGAGAAATTAATTTCATCCCGAGGTTATCAATTCCTTTCCGCACGCCATCCTGATCCAAAAGCCTGCGGCTTCAACAACGTTGGTCCTCATACACAAGTTTCATACTGCATTATCTGCGAAGGATATCTCTATAAGAAGGGAATTTGCCAAACGGCGACTTCGACTGGTTTTTCAACCGCCCTTCGTGAGTACACCCATCAAACTTCCAGTTCAGAGGATCGAAAAGAGCGAAGAAGTGTGCTCCGCATTCTCCACAAAAACAAATACTGTCATTACAAGAAGCATCTCGTTGATCCTTTGTATGCAGGAGATGCTGAACAATTGCTTTGTGTCTGTGGTTTGGCACAGGATCAACTTTTAGCGCCAGAGTTTCCCTGTCGAATCTGATTCACGGATGTGTGTGCTTTCAGCTCATGGGCACGTAAAGAGACAAATTGACAGGCAGTGCGTCCTCGTACGCCCTCGTGTCTTTGATCTGGTGACCGGGTGGCGGCAGTTTTCGCCTATGGCAGTATTCGCCTACGGCAGGAATCGCCTACGGCAGATTTAGCCGGTTCAAGGTAGATAGCAAATCCTTACTGGTTAAACACGACGACTCATTGGGTGACACGATTCGCCTATCAAAAGCCATTACTCATTGCGTGGCATGAATCGCCTAGAGTGAGAAGCGGCCGAAAGCGCCAGAACGCATACTGGGTATTGAGTTAGTTCTAGTGCATGTCAATGATTTTATAAAGATGATCTGCAAGAATGCACTTTTCCAAAGTAAAAAAAATCTAACTCAAGAAACAGTCCTCTAAATTGCTGAATACAATACGTCATCGATTGCAATGCCGTCGATTGTCGCCGGTTTGTTTGCAGTAGACACTGCCCTCCTCACAACCACCCTTTGAAAGGCTGGCACCTTCCTACTCCTCCCTTGGCCTCCTTCCTTTTATACTGGAGTCCCTGGCCAAAAACATTCTATATGTTTGACCATTCTATTCCCGCCAGGTCGCATTGCGAGAATCACTTCACCCGATATGCAACTTGAATTGTGTTGATGGGAACGCAGCAGCCTGCATGCGCAGCGTCGGTATAGGTTTCAAGCCAGCTTGCTTTGTTGTTCCCCGGCCAAATGCAAACAGTCTTGCTTTTCCTGCATCAACCGATCCATACCACCGAACTTGACAGATTGTATCAATAAAAGACATTGATATCATAGCTAATATTTTTTGTTTGAAACCCACTTTCGTACACCAAGGTTCAGCATTTTGACGTGCCCTGTATCTCGTGAAATTACAAACAAAACACTGACGAATCCTCCCAAAACATGAATCATCGGTGGTTTCAACCAGTTCCATCAGGAGTAGGCGAATCCTGCCAACCCGTTCAAGAGACAATGGACAATCAGATAACCGATTCTAGCCATGAGTCATGTTATGGCAGGATTCGCTTATAGGCGAATCCTGCCATAACATGACTACACCTACATTTTGAGGCCAAAACTCTGGTGCATATATTTCTTCGATTTTGTAGTTCTGCTAATTGAAAATATTCGACGAAATCTTAAAAAATATTAAAACAACGCACAGCTCGGCAGCTGATAGGCTATACCCCTGCTTTCATTTTTATACCGGATTTTCTTTCGGGCGAACCTTCAGAATTAGCGACGCTATGTTTCATTCATCGTCGGATCCGAAGAAACCCAGACGAAAGTTTCCTAGATATTCTGTTCCAACTTTTATAATACAATGAATACAGTAACGAAAAAACCTTTTGATGTTGTCCCGGATCATTCGGAAGGGGTCAAGAAATTGGCAAGGCTACTCGTACAAGTTCAAATCAACAGTGATGTCATGTGAAGAAAGTCATTGTTTATTGTGTTTTTTCCGGCCAACATATCAAATTGCCATGAATTTGGCTTTGAATAAACTATCCTTCTGTGACTAAAAGTGAAAATAACAAGAAGAACTTACCAAGGATTCACGTTTCTGCGAAGTATTCGTATTGGATGTAGTGAAGTTGTTTTTTTGCAGGCTGGAAAGATGAGGGATTTCTGAAGTAATTCCGAAGGATTGAACAGATGTTTTGCTACGAATGATCAACGTCGTGTCAAGGACAAGCAGTCGTCTGGTCAAGGTCCTACAAGTGATGCTGTTGAAGGAGCATCTTCATGTTCTGATTTTGGTTATGTGATTTCTGATTAAAGATATTCGTGCAGCAACAGAGAATCAAGGATTGAATGGATGAGTAAAATTCATTTCACGTCCAATTTTCCCTGCCCCTGAGAACATGGCGTTGTATCAAGGGCATATCCAGCAACAAGTTGATGAACGTCATAGACCTATTAAATGACGGATCTTAAATCTTCGCAAATAATTTAGCTTGTTAAACCCAATGATGCTCAAACTGAAACTTTGCATGTCCCAAGAGAAGCTTCTGGATTTGCACCTGACTATCTGGAATATCCTTCTTCTTCACCAGTAACTAACTTTGGTGACTAGTGGAAGTTTCTAGTCAGTTTTTCTTTTAGAATTATACCCAAGCTTCCCAAGTTATCAGCTGTTCTGCATGATAATATTTGGTTTTATGGATGAACTTGAGTTACTTGTTACACATCGGATATCTCGGTTCAACAGATTTTTTAGTGAACTCTGGCTGAGGTCGGAAATACATGTGGTCTTTGGTGCCAATCTGTTCGTCAGTCATTTACAGATGAGAAGTTTTTCCAGTTGTTGTTGCTGGACAGGTGTGCTGGACGTGTACATACGATAAACATACGAGACTCATGAGATATGAGATTTTTATTAAATTATTTGATCAGATATGAGATCAGTTCACCCCAGCTGAGTGCTATCGCTTATCGGGGAGTCATTTCTTTACTCTGTGAGAAATTGCGGTGATATTGCATATTGCTTCAAAAAGCTACAGATCGTCAGATTGTTGACAAGGTCATGGATCCATGTCTGGAGTTAATCATGCACCATCGTATTCCTTCGATGCTAAATAACCTGAATCTGAAAGTGGATATTGTGTGGTGGATGTGGGATTAGAAAAGAGATTTGATGACAGAAGTGGAAGATCTTGCTCCTCCTCTCATAATAAAACTTCATGAATACCAACGGAGCAAGCTGCTCGATTCAAGCCCAGGAGAGCAATTAACAGCCAAGATCAAGGGTTTCTCAGGGAGCTTCTTCGTAGAGTCGTCTTGATCAGATCAGAAGGAAGAAGATCATTTGTTCTTTCTGTGGAACATCAGGCCATTTCACTGGCAACTCTTTTTTGTCTCCAACACAGTGAAGAGTTATATGCAGTGGCAACAGAATTCGTGTCCATCTCCGTCTGCGCAATATTTTGTGGAGCTTTTAGAAGGAACATTTAAGAGCTTCTTGAATGCATTCAACGTGTCATCGGAAGGCCAACGAGGTTTCCGTCCTGGCTTTTCATGCGCGTCTCAACTCACTTTCACGCAAGACCATACTCGCTCTCTTGACCGCAGTCTACAGGTTGACGCTATCGCTATTGACTTCTCGAAGGCTTTTGATGCCATTATACAAGACTCCTGCTCTGAAAATTAGAACTCCTATTTGGGTATACACTGTCAGTTGAGAGGCAGGGTATCTCTCTCTGACTGTTTTCACGGTGTTAGTATTACAGTTATTCAACGGCCCACCAGTCGCCTCTGTGACACCTTAAGGGTTTCACCGTGGGATCAATATTGTCCCAAAATCTCTATTAACAACATTATGCAAGGAATGCGCTCACGATTACCTCTTTCCATGATGATTAGTAGAGATTTGGAAGTGTGAACCCCAAGTGATTGTCAGGTACTGCAAAGGGACTTCATCCAAGAATAGTGTGAAAGATGAGTAATAAATGTCGAGAAAGAAATTTCATTAGTTTTTCAGCCCCGAAATATGCTATGGGGTGTCTTACGAATATGTTCTCAATAATGATTTGCTCCTGTAGAAAAACCTTATTTACCTTGGAGTCAAGTTTACAACCGAATAAACTTGGTCACCACACGCTAACATGGCCACTTTTAATGCAAACAGGGCTGTGTATTTGAAGGCAATACAGGAGGTACACACAGAAGATCAGGGAGCTACCCTATTTTCCGACTAGTCCGTCAAATCTTGGATTACGTACGTATGCTGCTCCAGATTGGAATACGTGGTGAAGTGGCCACATTTCAAATCTGGAGAGGATACTGTGAACCGGCGAAATCAGTTTACAGCATAAGGCTGACTGTGTCGTGATGGATGATTGCAGACACGTAAGCAGTGTCAGTCTAATGTTTGCTTCCGTGTGATGGGACTCTCTTCAGTCAAAGAGGGTTAACACGTTTGATATGCCCTTTCCTAGTCATTGCCGGCATTGTGCATTGAGGCGGTTTGCCTCGCCTTTTTCACTCTTGTCTTCATACGATAAAAAAAATCATAAAACCCCCTATTAGTTCCTCTGACAGACCTTTGAAAAGGACATTTGGATGTACTCCTTCCTGGGTAGGATAATCCCGGAGAGGAACTCTCTGCGGGAGAAAGTGTTTGATTTGCCAATGTGTATCCCTCTCTTGCAGAGGCGACTCTAGACGTCCTGGATTTAATTATTTATGCTTTCTCTGATTCATTCCCCTTTAACATGTGGCATCTTCGATATAATATTGAGAGAAGGAAACTCAAAAATATTATAGAAACAATCAATTTGCGACGTATTCCCCATTGCAATTCACCCTCAGGCGCCAACTCAATAACAAATTAAATGGATAGATTTGTGACGAGAAACCAAACATTTCTCTGCACAACGCTTATTCTTTTTCCATTCTTGCGAAGTATGCATTCGTCTTTTTAGTACTAAAAAGACGAATGCATACTTCGCAAGAATGGAAAAAGAATAAGCGTTGTGCAGAAAATGTTTGTTTCTCGTCACAAATCATCCATTTAATTTGTTATTGAGTTGGGCCTGAGGGTGAATTGCAATGGGAATACGTCGCAAATTGATTGTTTCTATAATATTTTGAGTTTCCTTCTCTCAATATTATATCGAAGATGCCACATGTTAAAGGGGAATGAATCAGAGAAGCATAAATAATTAAATCCAGGACGTCTAGAGTCGCCTCTGCAAGAGAGGGATACACATTGGCAAATCAAACACTTTCTCCCGCAGAGAGTTCCTCTCCGGGATTATCCTACCCAGGAAGGAGTACATCCAAATGTCCTTTTCAAAGGTCTGTCAGAGGAACTAATAGGGGGTTTTATGATTTTTATTTATCGTATGAAGACAAGAGTGAAAAGGCGAGCAAACCGCCTCAATGCACAATGCCGGCAATGACTAGGAAAGGGCATATCAAACGTGTTAACCCTCTTTGACTGAAGAGAGTCCCATCACACGGAAGCAAACATTAGACTGACACTGCTTACGTGTCTGCAATCATCCATCACGACACAGTCAGCCTTATGCTGTAAACTGATTTCGCCGGTTCACAGTATCCTCTCCAGATTTGAAATGTGGCCACTTCACCACGTATTCCAATCTGGAGCAGCATGCATACGTAATCCAAGATTTGACGGACTAGTCGGAAATAGGGTAGCTCCCTGATCTTCTGTGTGTACCTCCTGTATTGCCTTCAAATACACAGCCCTGTTTGCATTAAAAGTGGCCATGTTAGCGTGTGGTGACCAAGTTTATTCGGTTGTAAACTTGACTCCAAGGTAAATAAGGTTTTTCTACAGGAGCAAATCATTATTGAGAACATATTCGTAAGACACCCCATAGCATATTTCGTGGATGAAAAACTAATGAAATTTCTTTTCTCCACATTTATTGCCTTGACTCATCTTTCACACCATTCTTGGAATAAGTCCCTTTGCAGTACCTGACAATCACTTGGGGTACGCACTTCCAAATCCTTACTACTTATTATGGAAAGACGTAATCGTGAGCTGATTCCTTGCATAATGTTGTTAATAGAGATTTTGGACAACTATGATCACGGTGAAACCCTTAAGGTGTCACAAAGGCGACTGGTAGGCCGCTGAATAACTGCAACACTAACACCGTGAAAACAGTTAGAGAGAGATACCCTGCCTTTCAGCTGACAGTGTATACCCAAATAGGAGGTCTGATTTTCAGAGCAGGAGTCTTGTATAATGACATCAAAAGCCTTCGAGAAGTCACTAGCGATAGTGTCAACCTGTACACTGCGGTCAAGAGGGCGAATATGGTCTTGCGTGAAAGTGAGTTGAGTCGCGCATGACAAATCAGGACGGAAATCTGCTTGGCCTTCCGATGACACGTTGAAAGCTTCAAGAAGTTCCAAAATGTTCCTTCTAAAAGCTACTAAAATGCCATGAAATGGTACGCAGACGGAAATGGACACGAATTCTGTCGCCACTGCATATAACACTTCACTGTGTTGGAGACAAAAAAGAGTTGCCAGTGAAATGGCCTGATGTTCCACAGAAAGAACAAATGATCTTCTTCCTTCTGATCTGATCAAGACGACTCTACGAAGAAGCTCCCTGAGAAACCCTTGGTCTTGGCTGTTAATTGCTCTCCTGGGCTTGAATCGAGCAGCTTGCTCCGATGGTATCCATGAAGTTTTATTATGAGAGGAGGAGGAAGATCTTCCACTACTGTCATCAAATCTCTTTTCTAATCCCACATCCACCACACAATATCCACTTTCAGATTCAGGTTATTTAGCATATAGAAGGAATACGATGGTGTATGATCAACTCCAGACATGTATCCATGGCTTCCATAACCTTGTCAACAATATGACGATCTGTAGTTTTTTGAAGCAATATGCAACGCCATCGCGATTTCTCTCAGAGTAAAGAAATGACTCCCCGATAAGCGATAGCACTCAGCTGGTGTGAACTGATCTCATATCTGATCAAATAATTTAATAAAAATCTCATATCTCATGAGTCTCGTATGTATATCGTATGTACACGTCCAGCACACCTGTCCAGCAACAACAACTGGAAAAACTTCTCATCTGTAAATGACTGACGAACAGATTGGCACCAAAGACCACATGTATTTCCGACCTCAGCCAGAGTTCACTAAAATCTGTTGAACCGAGATATCCTGATGTGTAACAAGTAACTCAAGTTCATCCATAAATCCAATATATTATCATGCAGAACAGCTGATAACTTGGGAAGCTTGGGTATAATCTAAAAGAAAACTGACTAGAAACTTCCACTAGTCACCAAAGTTAGTACTGGTGAAGAAGAAGGGTATTGCAGATATTCAGGTACAAATCCAGAAGCTTCTCCTGGGAGATGCAAAGCTTCAGTTTGAGCATCATTGGGTTTATCAAGTTAAATTATTTGCGAAGATTTAATAACCGTCATTTAGTAGGTCTATGACGTTCTTCAACTTGCTGCCGGAGATGCCATTGATTCAACGCCATGTTCTCAAGGGCAGGTAAAATTGGACTTGCAACGAATTTTACTCATCCATTCAATCTTGACTCTCTGTCGCTGCACGATTATCTTAATCACAAATCACATTACCAAAATCTGAAGATGAGGATGCTACTTCAACATCATTGCTCGCAGTACCTTGATCAAACGACTGCTTCTCCTTGACACGACGTTGATCATTCGTAGCAAACATCTGTTCAATCCTTCGGAATTACTTCAGAAATCCCTCATCTTTCCAGCCTGCAAAAAACAACTTCACTACATCCAATACGAATACTTCGCAGAAACGTGAATCCTTGGTAGTTCTTCTGTTATTTTCACTTTTAGTCACAGAAGGATAGTTTATTCAAAGCCAAATTCATGGCAATTTGATATGTTGGCCGGAAAAACACAAAAACAATGACTTTCTTCACATGACATCACTGTTGATTTGAACTTGTACGAGTAGCCTTGCCAATTTCTTGACCCTTCCGAATGATCCGGACAACATCAAAAGGTTTTTTCGTTACTGTATTCATTGTATTATAAAAGTTGGAACAGAATATCTAGGAACTTTCGTCTGGGTTTCTTCGGATCCGACGACTGAATGAAACATAGCGTCGCTAATTCTGAAGGTTCGCCCGAGAAGAAATCCGGTATAAAATGAAAGCAGGGGTATAGCCTATCAGCTGCCGAGCTGTGCGTTGTTTTCTTTTTTAAGATTTCGTCGAATATTTTCAATCTAGCAGAACTACAAAATCGAAGATAATATATGCACCAGAGTTTTGGCCTCAAAATGTAGGTGTAGTCATGTTATGGCAGGATTCGCCTATAAGCGAATCCTGCCATAACATGACTCATGGCTAGAATCGGTTATCTGATTGTCCATTGTCTCTTGAACGGGTTGGCAGGATTCGCCTACTCCTGATGGAACTGGTTGAAACCACCGATGATTCATGTTTTGGGAGGATTCGTCAGTGTTTTGTTTGTAATTTCACGAGATGCAGGGCACGTCAAAATGCTGAACCTTGATGTCTGAAAGTGGGTTTCAAACAAAAAATATTAGCTATGATATCAATATCTTTTATTGATACGATCTGTTAAGTTCGGTGGAGGGGATCGGCTGATGCCGGAAATGCAGGACTGTTTGCATTTGGCCGGGGAACAACAAAGCCAACCGGCTTGAAACCTATACCGACGCTGCGCATGCGGGCTGCTGCGTTCTTATCAACACAATAAGTTGCATATCGGGTCAAGTGATTCTCGCAATGCGACCTGGCGGGAATAGAATGGTCAAACATATTGAATGTTTTTGGCATGGGACTCAGGTATAAAAGGAGGGAGGACAAGGGAGGGGTAGGAAGGAGCCAGCCTTTCAAAGAGTGCTTGTGAGGAGGCCAGCGTCTACT